>JABBWI010000348.1:0-69352 GCA_016647755.1 Suillus subluteus
TGAAGAAACAGATAATTATAATCAGCGCGATACATAAGTTCCATATCTGTACGAATGTGAGCGAGGGTGTTGTAGCTGTTGAACTTGAACAATAAATGCGAACCTGCGTTGTATATCCACATATTGTAAGGACGAAGCGTTTGCAACTATCTTCGTATCGATAGACCAGAATTTGAAGAATTGGCGGTCCAATGGGTGAGGTTTGCAGTTTGCAGTCATGAGAGGTGGCGAAAAAATATGTTCATTGAGTATGTACTACAAGAAGATATTATGCACATACTGGTCAGAATGCCAGATGAGGCCTAGGTCTGAGGCACGATAAGCGGCAGTGACACGGCCCCGCCGCCCCGGCGTTGCCAGAGCGGCTGCCATGAAATTGTAGCTGCCGGCAGCCGAGGACTGCAAAACCAGGCGGAGTTGGGACCGTCAATTTCTAGGACTCTATACTCTTCTATACTTTTATCCTTCGTGTTCCTAGGCTGAGCCCATTTTTGCGGGGCCATCCAACATTTTTCACCCCAGGCTGGTTCTTAGAACCTTTCGGACACCTACGGCCGCGCTTTGGGGGATGCAGGTGGCGAGAGATGTCGATGAACGGTTGGGGTCATCATGGTCATGCCCTTCGTTGATGCTGACGGTACTGTGGCCCAGTACGCTGGCGATGTAGAAATTTGAAAATGGTCGGCCCGGGGCGCCCCGCTAGGTTAGCTTTCGAACTCCGTCAGGACTTACTCATGGCCGTGCGGTATTACACCTATGGTTGGACCGCCCGTACCGTATCATTACTACAGCTAGAGACACGATCTGCCTTCTGGACATTATGGGATATAATCAGCTGCTCTTGACTTTGTGTTTGTTGATGGTCGTGCAGCGGTATCAGTAGCTAGTGGCAGCAAGAACAAAAGGAAATGCTTTATTGAAACAAATGATTTTTTAGGGTGGAAGCCCCGAAGGGACGACCCGGCCTCGATAGTACTAGTGGCCCCAACCTGTGCAAGAGTCACGGTCAGAGCCGAGGTGAGCTGCGATTCCCATGGCAGCCGCTCTGGTTCAGCACATGAAGTTGAATATTGACCCCTGTTCGCCACTTTCCGGTGCATCCGTGGCGTTTCTGACCTAGACTTCCATAGAGGCCCAGCGAAGCCATCAGACACACGGCCCTCGGCGTGGCATGCTCACCCTGGCATCCGGAAACTAACTTTTTCTCTTTCTGGGGTCATCGTAGTACTATATGCTGGATCGGTCACGCTCGCCATGTACATCTGGGTCAAGAACAGTAAACTCTACAACTTCAACCCGTCCCCGCTCACTATACCGGCGTAGATGTTCATGTCCAGCTCGAGTCAAATTTCATCTATTCTGGGTGTCAGTGGATGTGAGTTGACCAGATCGGTCCGTCAATGTGCAGAAGTGGATTCTGGCCTTTGTCACTGCAACGGTTGTCCAGGGACCCTTGACACTTTGGCTGGATTGCTCGGAGTCGGAGGCTTAACTTCGTTCGAGATGAAAGACAGTGGAGAAGCACAACCAGAAGGGGAGGACCTCGAACGACGACGAACCTGCTGAAGCAGGTCTTCGCTGATCCGCGTCGTTTTGTGCTTTTCTTCGCGAAGCCTCTACTACGTGAGTCATTCTCGTCTAGTTTTTTATCTATGTTATTAAACAAGATTATTAACGGTATAGACCGGACGTTCTGGCTTTCAATCTTTTTGCGTAACCGACAATGTGTCAATCCCAGTGGTCCAGATATATATATCATTCATGCAGTTTCTGATTCTGAAGCTCCAATCGAATCATTCATCCTAAACCATCCGTTGTGGAGTTCTGTCATTCAGGCGCAACCAATCTGCCAAACCAATAGAACTTCCAAGTTCAAAGTGCCCATAATGATATCTTGAATTCAGGATATAAAAGCCAGCACTGTCTACCTCGGTAGCTCAGAGTCCCCTTTGCAAAGCTTTTATCTCTTCGTATAAATCATGCATTTCTCCTTCCTCGTCGTCGTTACTGCTTTGGCAGCATGCATGTCTGTCACTGCAGACTGCACGGCCAACTCACTGAGCTGCAGTTCGAACAGAGAATGCTGCAGTAAGAATTGTGATCTAGGGAAGGTGAGTATGAGTAGCTTGCTTTGCATCCAGGTTGCTCACCCCTTGCACCTCACAATGTCAATAGGGCGGTAACCCAGTCTGCCAGTAAGACTGCTTGCCGATGGGCTGGCAGCCTGTCTATAAGCACATCTGGACAGTAAGTTGTGTTTCTCCTTTCGTATTAGTGCTGTGGCTGATGGCACAATATGTAGTTCGTTGCTGACTTGGCCAATGTAGTTGTTCCTGGAGTCTGTCATTTCCCCTGCTTCATGGGCAATGGAGGCGCCTTTTGAATTAATTTGACCACTCAACATTGACTTACTTGAAGAGACGTGAGGAGCGATGATAATGTCCAGATTTGTGCTGCGTCACTCAGAGCTTGAGTGTTTTTGGACATTTTCAATGTCCATTCAACATCGTCTCTCGGACTCACCACTGCCAGCATTATCATTGATGCAGTTGATATCGCGTGTGTTGTTCGTTACTCGACACTAAATATTTAAGTCCTTATATCTGACCCTTGATGCAAATAATATAAGTGCCTATGGTTCTGCCGGAGAATTCAGAGTTGATGCATAGATCGCGAACACCCCACTTATGTCGGCTGGCTAAATTACTCAATGGTAAGGCAAGAACCGTGGGTGCTCAGAGTGGATGGCCAATATTACCACACACGATTTAAGCAGGTCATGGACAGCATGGTTGACGGATGCACTCTAAACCACAGGAGGTGCATCGTCCTATACTTGGATGTATATGTGTTATTAATGGTTTATCCTCATTCTTCTCACCTTTGGATTGTTCGAGAACGGGTCAACAAAGGGGCTCGAGTGGAGCGCAAACATGGCATCTCTAGACCGGTGCCACACCAGCCGGATGGCGTCGACGCGAATTGCTTCCGCGGGATCAAACGCTCCGTCTTTACAATATGCAGATGTCCGAGCAAGTCGAAAATATTTGTTACCGAAGATATTTTGCATGCGCATCGCCGGCATTAATGAGCCAAAAGCATTCGGAAAGAAGCGCTTAAAAGACCGTCACGAATGGATGTCATGATGTGGTCGTTGCGATCACCACTCTTGCCTGCCAGTGTGTGACTGGGTAAAGATCTCAAATGGGAATATATAGTACACAATTATAGTGAACACCTGCAGGGAATTTACAGTCTACAAGACAGCGCGGTATTGTAACAGCTTCTGCAGCGTTCTTACCGTGTTATCCTTCTCTTCCTTTATGACGTTTGAGAACGATTTGAACCCGGGGACACCAGCATCCCCTGGAATCAATGAGTAGGTCTCCCATAATCTGGAATGAAAAGCGCACGTTGTAATTGAAAGGCCGCACTCTCGCTCGTAGTAATGTATCCGCCACTCTGTCGAATCCGCGCCAGGGCAAAGGGGATCTCTTCTTTATTACAGCTAGAGACACCATCTGCTAACACATGGACATTATATCCTGCTTCGATAAAATCCAGAGCAGATTGCAACACGCAAACATGTGACTGAATAGAGCGATTTGAATAATGAGCCGGTCGTTTGTGGGTGAACTAACCTCGATACCAAAAATCACCACGGATTTTATCTGTGGGCGTTCGTGGAGTAGGGCCTTCACTTCCGGCGTCACCATGGAGAATAGCCCTTTCTCAATGGTAGCAAGAAGAAGGGGCCCCAGGGAAGGCAAATCGATGTCGGGGATGGTGTTTCCAAGGCCTTTCCTCTTGGATGATTTCATTTCGAAGAGGAAGTACGAGGATGGGCCCACCTTTGGGGTTCTGTTCGGTGACGACTACGGGGATCTCCAACACCTTGTATACCTCTATGTAAGTGAAGGCATGATAGGGAGTTGATACGTATGCCATACCTTTGCGATCTTGAGCATCTTACTGATCGTCAATACAAGCTCGTCAAAGCCGAAGATGGCATTCTCTGATTCGTGAAAACAGTGAATGATACGACAGTCAATTAACGCTGTTCACAGTGCATTCAAAATCAAGCGTACTGAAGCGTGTTTGCACGTCGCAAAGGAAGAATACAGTCTCCTCCGGTACGAGCTTTGTAATTGGGGGCATAGTAACACGGATAGGTGCTATTCAAGAGTTTGTGTTAGTGCCAGTGCATGGGAGAACTTCTATGTATATATACCGCTACAAACAATGAAAACTATTAAGACACGGTGCCTTACAGCTCGAGCTGTCCTTGGGGATTGATGCAGATGTACGGAATATGGGTAATGGGTGTGTTACGAATAGCTGTTAGAGTCTGTCTTGATGTGGAAAAACTTTGAACTTGCGGAGCGGCGTTGGTGACCAATAGCTGTCCGGGTTTGTTTGATATGGCACACCCCTCCTCCGATCTCCTTCCACTTCCGCTCGCTCTTCCGTCCTCCCACTGTCCTCCGTCTCCTCATCCGCCTTCCGCTTCTCTCACCTAAACACCCTCTCGCCTTTCCTCTATCTCATTTGCTCCTCAATACCATCTTCTTCGTGCCTGTCTATGCTTTTTGAATACATCGGACTTTTCAATGAACTTGACCAATGCCATGATTCCTTTCTCCGTGTCCATAATTTTGCTAGGTACAAGGTTATGAGGAACTTCATGTAGATGTCTGTGTTGATGCATGAATAAAGGACACCCGCATGTGTTCGAGTTTGGCGCAATTCCCCACAAGGGCAACTAGTGGGTTCGGTAGGTATGAACGATGCGTAGTGTTCTCCGATAAAACCATGACCTGTGCGGCACTGGATGAGGCGACCTTATACTTCACGGGTGGTGGTGGTGAAGTGTTTACGGGGTATGTAGGAGTCTATTCGCAAGTGTGAACCGTCCGGTTTGAGCAGCTGGTCTGCAAATCTCCGTCCGTTTCTTCAGCAGATCCACCTTTCGACGACGCGCATTGGCACACGATGCGGCAAGCGAGTCAATATTACGGGTGGCTTCTTTTGCGAGATCATCGGCGCGGTCATTGCCTTTGATATTGTGATGTCCTGGAGTCCAAGTAATCTCGATGCGAGAAAAAGGACGCCGCCACTAGGAATCCTTCGATGGTTCGACGAATCTGTAAAGCAATATATTGTGAGGGTCCTGATGCAGCTGCATATGCGGCTTGCACCACGGAGTTGTTGTCCAAGTAGAAATTAAGGTGGTTTTGCGAAGCGCATTGCTTGTGTTAATGCCCGTAAGAGAGCCAACATTTCTGCGTCAGACTGCTGTCTTGGGGCCCATTCCCTCTCGGTCTCACAATACTTTGCGTCCTCTGTGGTACCCAGTCCATCCTGCCCCTGCCCTTACCTCTCGGTCAACTGATAATCGAGATGTTGGAGTATGAAAGGAAGTTTGAGCAGTCGGCGTTGTAATAGGTTGGACATATGAATTTACATAAGTGATAGTGTTCGGGATTCGCCGAAGCCGATCCTCTTCGCGCTAAAGGTCTAAATTTGCTTTGGAGAGTCCGTCTTCATAAAAATGCTTGGAGTGAGTGCTCGTCGGACGACTTTGTTGTCGTACTCTAGGCAATGTCTCCCTCGTCCTGCTCGTCTTTATTCGACTCCTACAAAAACGACAAATGCACCTGCTACTGCATTCGCCCAAGTCCCTCTCCCCCATCCAGATTATCCTTCTCTGTTGGCCCAGAGGGAAGTACCGGCAAACCACCTTGTAGCCATGAACGGCTTTCTCAAGCGCAGAACGCCGTACACAATCCTGCCAACCCCCCTTCCAGACGACCGTGCTTCAGCTTTGAACAGCTTCTACTTCACTGATTCTCCAACTCAGGACCAGCTCGCTGTCATGGATGCATGTTTGCATAACCTGTACGACGTTCCACGTGCAAAGCAGATATTCGATCAACTTAGAACCAGCAAGTCTCGCGAGCCCTTGCTCGAGTCTCGTATATACAATTCTTTCTTGGAGGCTTATATCCACATGGCATTTGTCAAGGAGCCCGAGGATAGAACTTTGTGGGTCGAGGACGCGTGTCACCTTTACGACCTCATGGAAAAGGGCACAGATAGAGTCCACCCGACTGCGTCCACATATGCTATCATGCTGTTGGCGTGGAGACGGTATGCTTCATTCGTCTCTTTAATTTATTACCCTGACCACTCCTAGATTTAATCCCGAGTCCGACACGCCCGTCCACCTGTCCGACTTGCCCAACCCGACAACCCTCCTCAGCAACATCGTAGAGCGAGACATTTCACCCACTGCCGTCGTCGCCGATCGCGTTTTGGCATCGTCAGAAGAAGCCTCGGATATCATAAAACTCCTCACTAAATCTGCAGTAGATCTGAATCATCCTCGCATACTAGCTGAACTCGGTCAGGCAGAATTTCTGGGGAGTCATGTCCCAGACCCATTGGAGGGCGTCCCGGAGGTCAAGCCTGTCTTACGACTCGCTGTATGTATTGCGTTCTTTCGTTCGCATCTTGCTTATATCTCCCCAGACACCCTCAGAAGAAATCTTGGACGAAAACGGAAATGTAATACCTGCGCAGCCTCAGGAAGAAGTTCCCTTCAACCTCAATAACCTCCGCAGTCACTTGGCTCAGGTTACCCTTGCACGACGCGTCCTCCCAGAAGACCTGGCTTCCCGACAGAAACTCCTAGAAGAATCTGTCTACGACGTTGCAGTAGAGCGCCTACGTCACGAAGCCAAACTTTTCGACGAGCTAGGTCTAGGCAACCGGGAACTTCATCGTGCAGATTTGCAAAAGTGGATGTGGGACTGGCATCAAAAGCTGAAGAAGCGTCTTGAGGCAGAAATACAGGAGATCATCGCTGCGGAGGCAAAAATCTGTGAGCATATATACGCCTGTCAGATATTTATATTAACCGCTAGCTAGCTCAAAACAAGCAAGTTCAACAAATGGGCCCTTTCCTCTCCCTTGTCAAACCCGAAAAACTCTCTCTCATCACTATCCTTGAGATCATGCGCCTTCAAGGCAGTGGTGGTGTCTCGGATGGAATGAAAACTGCCCGTGCGCTGCTCACCGTCGGGCGCGCTGTCGAGAATGAGTACAAAGCTGAGATGTGCAAGCGCAACCATATCGCCATCCCTTCGCATGCACGGCCAAGCGAGTTCACAGGTTATTTCACGGGCCTCGGGTACAAGGACTTGCACGCGCGCCGGATGACGGCTGCAAAGTACATGGAGGACAGCGAGGAGTGGACGTCAGAGTGGACGCAGGTACTTAGGGTGCGCGTCGGGAGTATCCTCGTAGATTGTCTCATGGACTCGGCGACGATCGAGCGGACTGCTGTTGATAAGCGCACCAACGAGGAGATGTAAGTCTACTCGTCTCTTGCATGTTGCATCAGTTGAAAACTCTCCGCAGTAAAGAGAATCAACCAGCGTTCTACCATGCGTATGAATATGTGCGCGGGCAGAAACTTGGTGTTATTCGGTTAAACCCCGTGGTTTCAGAACGCATCGCAAAAGATGGCTTGCGCGAAACGCTTCACCCGCGTCACCTACCTATGCTCGTCAAGCCCAAGCCGTGGCTCAACCACGACCAGGGCGGATATCTCTACAATCGATGTGGGTATACCCGTCAGCCTCTATCAACGGCTCGCTAACATTGTTAATTCACTAGCTGCCGCCATGCGTTTCAAAGACTGCCAAGAACAGCAAACTTACCTGGAGCATGCAACCGCGCTCGGTAACGTGGAGCTCGTGTACGCAGGACTCGACGTTCTCGGTAGCACGCCTTGGAAAATCAACCGGAACATCTTCGACATCGTACTCAAAGTCTGGAACTCTGGTGAGCGGCTGTGCAAGATACCCCCAGCAGTATACGACCAGCCAGAGCCAGAAAAGCCCCCGAACATGAACACGGATATCAAAGCCAAGAGCGTGTATGGGACACGTCTGAAGGCGTTCATGCAGGACAAAGCGAACAACCATTCTGATCGGTGTAGCGTCAATTATAAGATCGAGATCGCGCGCGCTGTAAGTTTTTATCTTTTTGTTTCGCGCCAGCAATTTGACGAAAAATGAAAGTTCCTGGGTGATACCATGTACCTTCCTCACAACCTCGATTTCCGGGGACGCGCGTACCCCATTCCTCCCCATTTCAACCACATTGGCGATGACCTCAGCCGTGGGCTTCTTATGTTTGGTGAAGCGCAGCCCCTCGGCGAAAAAGGCTTGCGGTGGCTCAAAATTCACCTTGCAAACTTGTACGGGTTTGATAAGGGGAACTTTGACGAGCGCGTCAAGTTTGTAATGGATCATATTGACGATGTGTATGATAGCGCTGAAAAGCCTCTCGACGTGCGTCTCCACCTTCTTATTATGATGCCTCGGTGCTGACGCGTCGAACAGGGCAACATGTGGTGGGTGAAAGCTGATGATCCGTGGCAATGTCTCGCAACATGCATGGAACTGCGTGCAGCGCTCGAATCAGGTGATCCACATGCATACATGTCGTCCCTCCCGGTGCATCAGGACGGGACCTGTAACGGGCTACAGCACTACGCCGCTCTTGGTGGTGATGTCAAAGGTGCTGCGCAAGTCAATCTGAGCGTGACAGACCGCCCGTCGGACGTGTATACGTACGTTGCGAACATGGTGGAGAAGGTACTTCAGGAAGATCTGAACAATGGCGATAAGTATGCAGCTATGCTTTCCGGTCGGGTTTCGAGGAAGGTGGTTAAGCAGACTGTGAGTGATTGTTTCGTTGATTGATTAGGGAATTGTGAGCTGATGTGGGGAGGCAGGTGATGACTACTGTGTATGGGGTAACTTATATCGGCGCTCGTGAGCAAATTGAGAGGCAGCTTAAGGATAGGAAGGATATTCCAGAGGAAGAGTGTTGGGGTGCTAGTGCTTACCTTGCTAAGAGGGTGTGTATTCTCTTTTATTCAACAGCCTTAGACTTACTTGTCTATTCAAAGGTGCTTTCTTGCATCGGTGATCTGTTCTCAGGAGCCAAAGCCATTCAAACCTGGTTGAACCTCTGTGCCCGTCTGATCTCCAAGTCTATTCCAGCCGAGCGCGTCCCAGACGCATTGCAAGCTCACAAAGCTCGCAAGAGGCAGGGTTCTTTGCTCCCTAAGAACCGTATCAGGAAAGAACAGATGTCGTCTGTCGTGTGGACGACTCCCCTCGGCCTGCCCATCATACAGCCCTACCGCAAGACGAAGCGCAAGCAGGTTATGACGGCTATTCAGAGCGTGTTCATCTCCGACCCTAATGCGCCTGCTGAAGTGAACGCTGTCAAGCAGGCGTCTGCGTTCCCGCCCAATTTCATTCATAGTCTTGATGCTACGCATATGATGTTGACCGCCCTCGAGTGTCGTGTAGGTTCCGTTGGCTTCGGATTTTATTGTTATTGATGAGCGTGTTTATAGACTCAGGGCCTAACGTTTGCGTCTGTACATGACTCCTATTGGACGCATGCTAGCAGCATCGATAAGATGTCTGAAATCATCCGAGACACTTTCATTGCGTTACATTCCTCCGATGTGCTCGAGAAATTGGCTACAGAGTTCCGGACTCGATATGCATCCCACAAGGTTCCTCTCGCATCGATCCGCAGCGGACAGCTGTTGAAGAACCTCCAAGCTGCGGGCGTGCGTATTGTAGCTTCGTCTGAACAGGCAAATGCGCTACGTCAAGGCGGGTTTACGTCGTTTGACAACATCATTGATGTTTCGGACAAAGAAGCCGGATCCATCGCCCAAATTTCAAAGAAAACGGAGACCGAGGTTCCGCAGCCTATGCAGACTGAAGCTCCGAAGCCTACGCAGACTGAGACTCCGAAGCCCAAGACAGGAAAACGCGGACGACCCGTCAAAAACGTGATCATGATCGAAGGCGCCAAAAAGGATGTTTCGACAGTTATGGTCCACGAGGAAGGTAATGATGATTGTGCGGGCGAGGACGACGTTGATTCGATTCTGGTGGATAAATTCGTTGACTTGGGCGCTGTGCTTCCACCTTTGCCGAAGAAGGGTGATTTTGATGTGGAGACCATCAAGAAGTCGCAGTACTTTTTTTCATAAGTCGCTACGTTTCGCTGTTCTTGTTTTCGGTCCTGCATACTTCATTATTCCGCAATACGTACGCCTTGCATTTGCATATCTATCGCATTATCTTATCTGTCACATAGACCTACTTATAACGTGGAACACTTAATAGAGATTACTCGCCTCTCATATGCGGTGTGAGACTGTCGTGGTATGTTCACTCATTGCAAAGTAATTTCGAAATATGGATTGTACTTAATTGTGCCATGCGGATCAAGGCTATTACATCAAGGTAACCATCAGGGTAGGCATGCAAGAACAAAAGACCGCAGTTCTACGAGTTTGCGAGCTGGCTGTATGGTTCCGCCCGAGAAATTAATGAACTCGCGAGGGAAGCGCGCATTAGGGGCGCGTGTTGGTTTCCGCATTTGGACAGACGCTTTGCACTTTGCAAGCTGCTGACTGCGATGGGGAACAACAATATTGCCAGCTCATGGCTGCTCATTCACGCATTGTCTACTGCGGCGATCTAGAGGATATACAGGGTCATCCCACGAGCACATTTAATTCACAGGTAGCATTGCCGAATCTCAGGGTGGGGGAAGCGGAGTTTTAAACGTGAACGTACTTGGATGGTGGAAATCGGTTCAAGTTGGGGTTTGCTGCTCGCCATCATCAACAACCTCGACGCCTGCCATTCCGACGTCTTAAGCGTACGGGTCCTTACTTTCTTTTAAACCACACAGTCTCTTCAAGTTACACTCCTTCCGACGTTATTATGGACCAAACCTTTGACGCTTTCGACAAAGTTCAAGAATCCAATATGGCAGCCAAACAGAGGGTTAGTGGACTTTTGGTTGCTTTGACTTATGCTCATATTTGCGTTTAGTTTGAGTCATTCAAGATGGGTGGTGGCTCTCCAGCCAATAGTTTAAACAATTTCATTCCAAAGCATTCACACGGACGATCTCGCTCTCGCAACAGTTCAATCTCTTCTCTTTCAACATTATCTATTTCTGCTTCTGCACCTTCATTCCCCTCTCCAGTTGAATTTTCTTCCAATAACGTACCTTCAAATGCACCCCCTTCAAAGCGCCCGAATTCCCATCACAGGCGTCGTTCTTCTGTTTCAACTCGCCGCGAGTCGGCAGAGCTTATGGGCGTGTCACTTCCTGACCTTCCAGCAGCTAATTCAGATGATAACGTAAATCTTGGCGACAGGGATTCTATTCGTCGCAGGGCGCTCTGGGCTCTTGAGGGAAAGCCTGACCTTGCTTTCTCCAAGGTCGAAATTCCTGATATCACGTCCCCCGATTTGACAAAGCCTTTTGAGTTCCGTGAGTTTTGCCTCGTTTGATCCTACGTCTATATTTACAAATGACATGTAGCAACCAAGCCGTCTTTCCCTCCTGGTACTGGTATCAGTGGGCATGGTATTAGTAACCTCATGAGCAAGCGTGATTCATTCGGCAAAATGTTTCCTTCTACTTCTACCTCCAAAGATCAGCTTCAGACACTAGTCGAGGAGGAAGAGGAAGAGGAGGAATCCCAAGAGGAACATCCCGCTCAAGTTGCCGAGGTTGTCGAGGAACTGGCGGAAGTTCCCACTGCTCCGCTCGTTACTCCAGCCTCTACAGTGACAAAGTCTGCTTCACGTCACCGTCCTGCCAGCCTCAATCTCAGGCCTCTCTCTCTTGTGTCTGGAAATGCTGCCAGTTGCACACCCGGAAATCTCCCCACGCCCACTCTTACGCCGAATCATCTGCCCAATGGTCTGAGATCTCTCGCCTTGACATCCGGCTCTGACACCTCGCTCACGAATGCCAAGCTCACGAAAAGCAGTACGAAACGCCACTCCACCACTGTCGCATCATCATCTTCCGGTTCCTTTACTCTTGCTTCACGTCGCTCTTTTTCGTCCGAAAGCTCCTCACTCTGCGATAACAACAGGAAACGCAGCAGCATTTCGTACAAACGCTCTGTTGCCTCCATTCCTCGTGGTGTGGGTGTCTTGCCCACACCTGATTCGACTCCCACCGGCCGTCGGTTTTCGGAGTTAAACGACGTCGAATGTGTTGTAGAACAGCCCCTTACCACAGCCGAGCAACATTTTTTATTTAGATCTCACAATGTGCTCCTGGCTCGCATAATGGATCTCGAGCGCACGCTACGTTCGCGGTCAATGTCCCGATCGCGTCCCCTTTCGATAGCTTCGGAAGCTTCGGCAGCGTCGTCCGAGCCAAGCGACGAGATGCTGCAGCTAATTTCGGATCTGAAGGCTGAGCGTGACGAGCTGAAGAGAGACGTAGATGGATGGCGCATGCGTGTAGCTGATGCAGATAAACAAGCTGGCGTCCTGGCAAGGCGAGTTGAGGCTGAGAGAAGAGAGGCCTGGGTGGCCCGCTCGCGGCTTGGTCTACTGGAAGTCGAGAAACGTAGCCTGGATAAGGCCCTCGGTAGCAAGAATGCCGAGTTCCAGGAATCAATAAGCCAGAGCCAGCAATTCAAGAAGGAACGTGATGGCATGAGGGGGGAGCTGGACAGGTTGCGTGCTCGTCTCCGAGATGTTGACCATGCAGTTGATGAGGTCATCCGCCTCCGCGCCGCACTCGAACAAGAGCGAAGCAGGCGCGCGGAGCTGGAAAAAGTTCTGGACGACGCCGGATTACTTAATACACCCACTATTCCATTTTCTGTTGGTGGGCAGGACAAAGGTTCAGTGCCTAGTCAGTCTTATGGCACCCGTCCTCGTGGATTTGGCTTCCAGTCCATTGACTCTGACGGCTCTTCAACTGATGTCGAGTCTGTCGACCAAAGCTTCACCAAGGCTGAATTGACCCTCGATGCTGTCACAGAGGAAGATGAGGACGAGGATGAGGACAGTTCCGACTGCGACTTTTCTGACGAGGAGGATGAGTTGGCTGGTTACGAAGATGCAGAAGATTCCGACCTCAGTTTCCAGAGTCCAGATGGCTCGTCCATCGGCTCCGGGGATGAACTCGACATCATGCCAGTCACAGTCCTGAACGAGGCCACAAACCGACTCAACTCATTGTCCAATGACGCTCCGTCGAGGTCTTCGCATTCCCGACACAATTCACTTTCTAAGACGTGGACGTTCCCCAGGGGTCAGCCTGTCACAGTCAAGCGTGATGTTGATGAGGTTGACCGGTTCTTTGGATGCCTCGATGATGTCGAAAATTCCCCCCCATTTAGTTCTGAGGAGATGGGCAAAGTGATGTTCACGTCGACATTCGGTCTTTCCTGCGATGATGACGATGAGCTGCCGCCCTTTGTCATCCCTTCAGACGTTGGCACTATCGTCGACCTTCCGATGTCGAGGAGCCTTGATATTGTGCCGGAAGAAGACGAAGACAATGAAGGCGAAGCTGATGACGATAACGATGGCGAACTCCTTGGCGAGGAAGTCGAGGGCGGGGTCCGTTTCACATTTAATTCTCCGCCAACTGCCTGCAGTCCTCCACCTGTCATCTGCATCACACCTCCGACAGAGTCTGAGCCGACACATGTTGCAAGAAAACCTGTCATGATCTGTGAGCCTTTTGATGATGAGGAAGATGATGCTTCTCCCTTCACTTTCCCCCAGTCCAGGGTACAGGAGCCGATCACTCCGCCGACCTCTTCGCCGCCGACTTTGGAGAGCAGCAGCCGTCCATCGAGCCGGACAAGTAACTCGCCATCGTCAATTCCTCGTGCAACTTCACTGCGCTCGTTCATGCCGCTTACACCGCCCTCTTCAGCTACACCGCCCAGAAGGGCGTCTGATCGTTTTAATGCACTAGCGGACTATCCGGCGACGTCATTTATGACCCCTCCATCACGGCGCGGCGGGGTCACTCCGTCCTTCATTCCTCAACCAGTCTCGCCATCGCCATCCAAGATTTTCAGTCCTTCGAAATCTCGCGTTCCTGTTCCGCCGATGCGCTCCAAGGGTGCTACAAATGGTTCGGGATTTAAGCCTCACCTTAGATCATCCATGAGTGGGTTCTAACTTTTTCTCTTTGGTTTTCACAGCCAACGGAACTCTCAGATACTACGGTACCTCTGAGGAGATAGCAGAAGCAAAACTAGATACCTCCGACACTTGTGAATACCCTGACCAATATGCCTCGACTTCATCTTTATCGTCAATTATGTCTTCACCGCTTGCGGCACGAATTTCATTCCAGACACTGTCAAATTTTATTCCCCTCTCGTGGACGCCGGGTGCGGCTGCGGTTGTGTCGCGCACTACGCCTAGGACCTCGACTGATGATGCTGCAGAGGCAACATCACCATTCATTAGTGCCTGTCCTGGTGTACGACGCTTGATCGAAAGGAGATTTGTTTCTAGGGATCAGCAGTTGGAGAAGCTGAGGAATCGACTGGGCAATAACCATATTAATGGCATAGGACGCTGTCTTGCGGTAGCTCCTTGTGGTGCTTGCAAGGGCGCCGACATTTTCTTGTGAAGAATCTTGCCAGTACGTTCCCTGATATATGCCTGTCCTAGTCGTATGCTTCTTTCCTTTCTATGTCCCCCTACATCTCCGATTGACGTGTCACATACTTCTCACATCCCCCTCACTTTTCTTTGTCGTGTTATGACTGCCCGTAGAGGGGCAAGTCATGTTATCATGTGCCAATATTGTTGTTTTTGTATTATATTATTACGTATCTTCTAAGAATACTTGAGGACAGTCTTCATTCATGCCCATATTTTTATTTGGCACGCCTATGCATTTCTTGGATCTCACTGCGATCGGATATCGAACGATTGTGAGATTGATCCCCGACTCCCAACGTTAGTCGCGTGGAAGGCTATTGTCGAACACGGTGGATTTCCCATCTCCCAAAACCTCTGCGGGCTATAACCGTGTTTGGGCCTTTTTGGTTACATTCATTTGGTACCAGCTTGTCAAGTTGTCTTTGTGTTCAGTTCTCACTGAACCCCTTTTTTCCGTCATGCATGCCTCGGTAGGCCACTCCTACATGGTGTCTTGAGCTTTCCGTTATGGGTGTTCTAGAGTTGACCTCTAGGCTCTGTCTATCCGGTGCCCGGGTCTTGCCGCGAGAATCGAAAAGTGCGTTCTGGCCTCCGGCCCGGTTAACATTTTTCGTTTGGTGGTGAATCCCGACAGTTTTGGTCAGTCTGTCGAGCATCTAGGTTGGCACACCTCGGGGATATATCTTATGTTTCTGAGACGAAGGAAACCATCCATGAGTGAATGACAAGTTATGTTCCGAGACAAAATTGTCGTCATAAGGTTTCAAACCCACACACGCCAAGGGAAACAGATTTTGATTCCGTCGTGGAAACCACTTGGCTAAGACCAGTTGAGATGAGCTTCTGAGGAAACCATCCATGAGTGGATGTCAAAGTGCGTTTGGATAGAAAAAAACCCATCATTGGCAGGTTTCGAACCTGAGAAGTCCAAGAGAAACAGATTTGGATTCTGTTGGGGTAACCACTTGGGTAACACTAATTATGATGAATATCCCATGAAACTGTCCATGAGTGAATGTCCAGGTGCGTTTGGATAGAAAAAAAACATCATCATTGGCAGGTTTCGAACCTGAGAAGTTCAAGAGACACAGATTTTGATTCTGTTGGGGAAACCACTTGGGTAACACCAGTTATGATAAACACCCAATGAAACCGTCCATGAGTGAATGTCAAGGTGTGTTCCAATAGAGCAAAAAAACTAGTCGGTTCAACGGATTTTGATTCTGTTGTGTAACCACTTTGGCCAGGACGAAGTTGAGAGGAACCTCCGAGGAATCCATCCATAAGTGAATGTCAAGGTGCGCTCGGATAGCAAAAAAACCTCACACTCGGCCGCAGGTTTCGAACCTGTGAAGTCCAAGAGAAACGGATTTCGATTCTGTTGTGGTAACCACTTGGCTAAGACCAGTTCAGTTAACCTCCAATGAAACCAGCCATGATAAATGTCAAGTTGTGTTCCGAGAGAGAAACCTTGTTGTCGGCAGGTTTCGAACCTGCACAGTCCGAGAGAAACAGATTTTGATTCTGTTGTGGTAACCACTTCAGCCAGGACACTTGCTTGATCTGAACCCTCCTAGGAACTGAGTGAATGTGATAAGATCATGCGTCGGCAGGTTTCAAATCCACACCACCCAAGAGAGCATATTTCTATTGTTCTAGTGCCAGTTGGCTATGGCTACTTAAGATAGACCTTGAAGGATCCATCCATGAGTGCCGAGTGTTCAAGGCGTGATAAAAGGAAAAAAGATTGTTGAGCAGGTTTCCAACCTACACCAGATTTCTGTCCAGTCACGCTTACCACTTGTCTAAGATTGGTCAAGGTGGATGTTTACGAGTCGAAGAACATTATGCATTGACGGTAGAATCACATAGGATTAGCAGTCATTTGCTGCAAAATGGCTAGTTTGCGTTTAATTCGATGGACACAAAGGAATTAGTTAGCGAGTCGGGAACTGGCGCCGGCACCGTTATCAATGAAGTCGGTAGGTCCCGGCTGGCTGGTAAGCGTGGGAACAACGCGAGAGCAATCCGGTTAATCCAGAAACCAGCTTGAGGCTTCAGCAACTTCAACGTTAACCACCATGGTAGCACCCCGGGGAGCACGCACTTTCATGCGCAACTGGTTTGCCATCGAGGTACTTTTCCCATAATTTGTGCTTGCGTGAGCTGACCGGTTTACTGCGCTCAGGCAATTCCTATGTGAGCTCGTATCTCCGCGTTGCTAAAGTTGAATTTTATTGACGACTAAACAGCTACGCCGTTATTGGTTTGGCCGTCGGAGGTGCAGGCTGGTATTTGTCCCGCCTCGCTCGTGGTCCTACGGGTACGATATATCTTCATTCCGACTTTATTCGCATCTGCTAACGAACGAGTGAACAGTCGTTTGGACGAAGAGTAACCCTACTCCCTGGAACGACGTCAAACAAGATGAAAACATCAAAATGTTGGATGTTAACTCGAGATTCGCAAAGAGGTGCGTCGTATACTCAGTGCATTGGATTCCAGAGCTGCGCTCACCCATTGGTATTGTCAGCTGGTCGAGGGACAAGCTATAACTTAAGCTCGTGCTGGAGGAGTGATATACCTTTCTTTCAGTCGTGCTCGTTGTCGTAATACAGTTTTGATTATATTCTGGAATCTGTTTTCCTCCATCATGACAGTTTCATGTGATCATGTCATGTATTTCGGGCCGGATAGTTGCTTTTAGTTTCTGGTCTTGGGACCAGATAGTGTTAAAAGACGACGTTGAACTGATTGCAATTATCTCATTCCCTCATTTGACGATCTGCACCTATCTGGTATGGTGGCCCACTTCGACGCTCTTGATCCTGATTATCCTCTTCCTCCTTTTAATGAGATACCAGATGATGATGCTGACAAGCCGAAGGAGGAATACAAGCTGGTAACTCACATGCTCGATATCTCGGCTCCGTTCTGACTCTCGATCATCAGACTGCGACGTTGAATGGCTTCCCTGCGATCATCTTTGGCACTGCTACGTTTTCCCGTATCTATAACGAAGCTGATCATATCTCCGGAGTGACACCCTTGCGAGCTGCTAGACTGGCTCTGCGGTATGTGGCTTCCTAGACGATACGGAATGTATTTTCTGAGAAGCCGACAGCTATGGTTTGAATGTATTCGATACTTCGCCATTCTATGGGGATTCCGAGATCATCCTCGGGAACGCTCTTCGAGCTTTGAGAGATGAATTCCCTCGGGATTCGTATACGTTGGTGAGTATACTCGTGCAATGGTGAAGGAGGGTTAACAGTAACGCATATAGGTCACCAAAGTTGGTCGCTATCCTGCCGGATTCGATTATACCCCTGAGGCTATCGACAGTAGTATCGCGCGCAGTCTTCGGCGCCTGCACACCAACTACCTCGACGTCGTATACTTGCATGATGTCGAATTCGTTGCGGACGAGAAGCTTCCTAGAAGAGAAGGAAACCATGTTGCCGCTCTGGGGCAAGAGAAGGAACAATATGGGTTGAATGAAAATCAGGAGGGTGAGACCTACACGGACAAGGACCACAAGATTTTATCGGCTGTGAAGAAGCTTTTCGAGCTGCGAGATGACAGAGGCGTCATCAAGCGCGTTGGGATCAGCGGTGAGTGCACTATAAATCTAACACTATCAATTTTCTCATAGACGCGAATCAGGCTTCCCGCTTCCAACTCTCTTACGTCTCGCAATTCTCATCCGGAAGCGCCTCGGGAAACCAGTGGACCTCGTGATGTCCTACTGCCACCTCACCCTCCAGAATAGCACCCTCGAGCAATTCAAATCCGCATTCGGGCCACGCGCAGGAGTGAAGCAAGTCATCACTGCCTCGCCGATTGCCATGGCTCTCTTGCGGCCTTCGCCTCTTCAGGTGCACCCAGCGCCACTCGAGATCAGGGAGGCTGCGAAGAGGGCTGTACAGCTCAGTGAGGAGTGGGATGCGTCTGGGACTGGTCTCCCCGACTTGGCGCTGCAGTATACGTTTGCACGGGCGAGGGAGATTGGGGTGCCTGTCGCGGTGGGGCTTAGCACACTTGAGGAGGTCCATACGAGTGTAAAGGCTTGGCATGAGGTGGATGCTGAGGGGTTAGCGACGAAGGAGGAATGGGTTACTCGGGTTCAGAGCGTGCAGGACTTGTTCAGGGATGTACAAAGGCTGGACTACTCTTGGGCGACACCTTGATTTAAGTTGGTGAAGGTGGGCAGGCATGTACAATTAAGTTTGCGAGAACAGTCAAGGGACAGTAGTTGAAAGTGTTGATAAAGCAAACGATATGTGGACTGGTACAAAACAAGACAACTACAGTAGTGTGATTTAGACATGATTGCATGACCGCGCAAATCACCGTGTCTTGATAATTCCTGCGTTAATGAGTTTCATAACCTTCTGGCGTACGACAGGGTTTTTCATGTGATCTTGTAATGCGCCAGGATTGCCTTGCGCTTGCTGCAAAATTTGCTGCATCACGGGGTCGCCCATGATTTGCTGCAAAGAATTTTTGGTTAAAACCACAACTATATAGCAAGATCGGATAACACTCACAGCAACTTCGGGATCCTTCATGGCTCGCTCGAGGGTCTGTTCTTCCGTCTCGTCGGAACGCTGAGTAAACAAGGCTTGCTGGATCTTGAACTCCTGGGCTTGAATCTCTTGCGCGTGTGCATTGGCGGTGTCGACCGACGAAGCGGCTTGTAGAGCTTCGAGAGCCTTACTATAGTCGCGCATTGTTTGCAGAATCGTAGCTTTCCGGATATATGCCTTGACTGAAATAATGTTCAAAAATGACCTACAAAAAATTAAACGCAATCAAAACTCACCGAATGCGGGATCGACCTCGATTGCTTTGTCGGCGTCCTTCAGCGCTTCAGCCAGTGCCATGAGTTTCATGTACGCTGCTGCCCTGTTGTTGTATCCCCTTGCATCGGAGGGATCACGCTTGATACTCTCTTCATATAATTTCACGGCCTTTGCAAAGTCACCACCCTTGAATGCAGCATTACCCTCCTCGCGCGCAACGGCAGACTTAGCGGGGTCGATGTATGCCTGCCGCTCGGTCTCGGCGATGGCTTTCTCGGTAACTTGGAGCTTTGCGAGGATGGTAGCGTCACGGTGTTCAGAGAGTGACTTCTGGAAGTACTTCTTCGCGGATACTAGGTCGTTCTTTGCAGTGTACGCAGTCCCGATACGGCCAAAAATTTTGGCGATAATTTTGTAGTCTGCGCGGAGCTGAATCCTGCGTTGGAAGACGTCCAGTACATGGAAGGGAACGACTTACTCCTCGGCCCTCGTCAACAGCCAACTCGCACGTTGCGATACATTGATCGTACTCTTTCGCCTCGAGATATGCAGCACCAAGATTACCAAGGAACGTGATATCCTTTGGCCACAGATCCCAGGCCTTCTTGAATTGTTCTGCGGCTTCGGAAAAGCGTTGTGCCTTGTAGTACTCTGTGCCCTGAGCCTTTGCGGCGAGCGCGTCTGCCTTGGCTTTGGCCTCCTCAACATCTTCATCTGTCATCTCGACATCTTCGGACTTGGGGGCTGGTGCTGGTGCTGGTGCCGGAGCTGGAGCTGGAGTTGGTGGAGTCTTCGATGTGGATGCAGATGGCGACCGAGGTGTTCGAGCCTTTGGGGGAGGAAGCTTGAAACCAGGTGGGAGCCCATCGGAACCATCGGAGCCTTCGCCCGAGAAACCTTGCATATCGATACCCATGGCGACACCAAGGACGTCGATCATGCGGGGGTCTGACTGGAGTGCTCTATAGGGAATGGTTGAGTGCTGCCATGGAACAGGGATTTTTGAGCTAAACGTACGAATCAGCGAGCGCGGGGTTTTGTTGGAAGAGTTTAAGCTGGAAGGGTCGTTTAGTTATATTGAGCGGGATGTTAGGAGATAATCTACCTTTTGCACGAACGCTGGGTCAGCGAGATGTTTTTGTGTTCGGGGATTAGTTGCCAGCTTGCCAATGAGGTTTGGGTCTGCAAACATTCTTCCAAGGCCGAAGGACTCAGATCCATCCCTGCCTGGATTCAGCAGCACGTCCGTCAGCGACTGTTTTCATCTGGATGGACGAGGGTAGCCTACCCTTTGCATCTTTCACGTCTTGTAAACCCTTGCGCAAGGCAGGACTGTCCTCGAACTTCAGACCAGCTTCGTATGCCTCGACAGCCTCATCATATCGTCTTGCACCGTGCAATGCAGCCCCCTTTCTCGCATAGCCTTTGGACCACGACTGATTAAGCTTGATGCACTTCATTACCGCGTCTAAGGCATCAGTATGCCAGACCCGAATGTGATAGGGCACACCTGTTCTGCATCCTCTAGCGCTGTAGCCCACTCCTTCTTGCCAGCTTTTGCGGCACTCCGATTTGAAAAGAGGACATGATTCGAAGGGTCGATGGCGATGGCAGCTGTGAATAACTCGATCGCTTTGTCGTAGTCCTTGGCAGAAAAGGCCTTGTTGCCCTGGTCTTTCAGCGCATTTACCTGTATAAGCGTTTGCTCGCGTTAAGTTGACCGGTTAGACAATGATTTGGATGGTTAAGTTATACACACATCCGACATGCTCGTTAAATTGAGGTTGGTGAAATTCTTGATTAGATGGGTGTTGGGGTGAAGATGGATCTTTCAGACTACGTGTAGTCTTTGACAGACTGTTACTTCCCCTCTGTCCTGGTACTTTTATACAATCCGTATTATCACTATATCCGTCATGGGCTTAGAATGGGCCAGAATTGAGGAACTTTCTAGAATCTTCCAACTTCCAAGCGCCCAAAATCGTTATCTTAATCTTATCAGATCAACCGTCCACCACTGGTACTAGTGTTTTGGAAATGTCGAAACTTCACACCGTCTGCGGTTTTTCTATGACCTGGAAGGCAGTCAAACGCACTATTTTCACAATAGATTCTTTCCCATGCAGCGGTACATACTCAAAGAAAAGGACCCCTACGAGTCGTGCACTAATATATTGCGCTTCTGATAATTTGTGTCTTCGCCATCTCTTGTGCGTATCATGATCAACCTGGCAGTTGTCCAGGGACCGTTGACACTTAGGCTGCATCACTCAGAACTCATCGCGAATGCGATTTGAGACATTAAACGGTGGTGACGCGCTACTAGAAGGAAAGGACTCAGAACGACAACAAATCCACCGAAGCTGGATTTCACCAATCCGCTCTGTCTCGTACTTGTCATCGCGAGATCAGTGCCGCCCACGAGATAGAAAAATTGGTTATGGCAAGGGTGATCGTGATATGGACTTCTAAGACTCGAATATTCTCTGTTCAAAGCTAGCGCTCACTTTGAACTTGCATACAGGAAACCCACCAGTACTCTTGCATTAATATTGTGAGCTCATTGAATGTCTGTCCTAGTATGTGAGTTTGCAAACCATCTAAACAAGAGTTTACGAATATAACAGTGTTGCTAGATGTATTGACGAGAGCAAGCGAAGGCCAGCGGTCGCCTGCTGTTATTTTGCGAGTGACAGCTCCCTAGATGCTATGAATCGAGGCTGGTTAGCCGAACCCATTCATGCCACATGGAGTCTTACGGAGGCTTGCTGAAGAGACATTCTTATCGCGCCTGGGTTACAGCAATTGTTCGATTTGTCGTTCGCATGCAGGTCGGAGGGGAAATCTCTTGTCCATGATGACGTTCGACTTGGATTGAAGGGAAACGCAATACCAAGGGATGGTCTTCGGCAGAGGCAGTGTTGGCGCTAAAAGTGAGAATGATCACTGGCACCAATATTCCCGCTACGGCAGTAGTGGTTTTAAACCGGTGCCATGCTCGAAAAAAACTCATCGCCAATTTTTCTGGTGGAAAACCCATTAACTCCGGCCCTAAACATATTTGTCATGTCTGTTTGAGGTGTTTGTTTCGCACGGTTCTGAACGCCTGTTTGTAATTATTTCGTCTGCGCGTATTGATTTGATTTCTTAGTCTTCGACTACTTATGTCTCCTTATAAAGTCCTCGGATCTTTCGTCGGTATCCCAGCTGCTATTCGTGTTGATGATGCGAAATCTGAATCGACTGTGTCGTTGTCTTTTCTGCATACTTGCAATGTGCCGCGAACTGTCGCCAATCATCGTGGTGTGGCTGTAGAGTCCACTCTTGGGCCGGTTCGCGTTCCCACCGTCGATGGATGGTACAATTCCCCACAGACCTTTTGACCCGTCTATCTGAGCGGATGCGATGTCGAGCTTGGTCGTGATTGGCTCTCGTTTGTGAATCCGAAGTTCGATGGGTCTCGGCTCCAAAGGCCTTTAGAAACGGACATCGCTCGATTTCCTGACGGTTATAGTTGGAATTTTCAGCCTGAAGGTACGTGTATTGGTCCGAATTATGTTCGTATGTCTGAGTGATCGATTGTAGATGACCATTCTTCTCCTTCGTCCGTTTCAGCTATCCAAGTGGGATCGTGTTTAGCTACCCCAGCGGGATCTTCTATCGTTACCCAAGCGGGTCTATCTTCCTCATCACCTTCGTGTTCGTCTGTACCTTCGCAAAATAAACATATTTTTAATGGTTATGAAAGCTTATCCAGATCAGCTCAGCCTCTGAGTGATCTGGCTGTTGCTCACGGTCTTAGAGTAGCCTCTAACTCATCTATGGAAAGTTTGCGACAGGCTATATCTCAACACGTCGATACTGGATTCTGTGGATCTCATTCGTCGCAAACATTCGAGGGGTGTGAATCTGTACGTCAAGAACTTGACATGTCTTGTGATGATGAAGAGGCCGTTCTTTCTGCGAGGATAGCGTTTTTGACAGCTATATTGACAACCACAAAACGACGACCTCTTGAACGGTTATTGAAAGCAAATGGGGTCGGTTTCGAGGTTGGATCGAAAACGGGACAGCTTCGTCGGACGTTGAGAAAGCACATTAAGTTGCTGCGAAAAGCTAAGTCGAAATCTTCCAATCAAATTGAAAACCGTCGTCATCAGCTTTGTCGCGAATGACCCCAGATTCCATCGTCGGAATTGAAACGTCGTTTGGTGCAGATGTTCAAGGACGAGACTTCTTCAGAAAAACTGGCCATGTTTACCAGCGCGTCCTGTGCCGAAAGTGTTTTATGTTCCGAGCGTAAATCAACATCTCTGAATGATATTGATTCATCTCTTTTATGTAGACCTGACCGACAAGATGATCGGCATATGTCAAACGATTATTTCGACGGAGACTGTCCCCTTCCTCAACTTCCATTTGCAGATTCGAGTAGTTTGCTACGTGATTTGATGCTCGATCTGTCTGGAGTAAAACAATGCGGCGATGGCGAATTCCAACTGTCCCTCTGCAATGTTTGTCATAAAAAAGGCACCCACCTGTTCTTCAACGGGTGAGAATCCCATGCCTCAACCTGCGCAGCTTCCTCCACGACGTACCAAACACTGCAGTCGGACGTCCTGACTGCCGACGAGATCGATTTTTGTCAGCAGCGACATGACGTATTCTACCAGCTGTGCGTCATACCCTTGTAATCCTTACCTCTTTTTATTTAAGGATGATGTTCGACGCAATATAGGTCGCCGACTCTCTCACCCAAACCACCATCATGTCTTCACCTGATATCGAAGTCAAATGCTTCTCGCAACACGTTGCCGACGGCATATATGACTGTGTCGCTGATGCCATCACGAGCCTTGGAAAGGACGGCTTAGGTGAAGCCGACTTCGGCATTGATTGGACCACCACTGTCCAAGACAACTACAGTGGGACCAACTCGTCATATGTTAACACCAAGGACGGTCACCCATTCAGGACCAACATCGTTGGTCAAATTGCCACTTTTCCACAACCTCTGTTGACATTGATTGGACCACCACTGTCCAAGACAACTACAGTGGGACTAACTGGTCATATGTCAACACCAAGGACAGTCGAGAACCCAGTGATGGCAGAGTCATCTTTTGACATGTCATCATATACATGCACCATGGATATCGATAAAGCTACAACGTCGATTTATAAAGAAAAAGGTTTTGTAGATATAAATAGGCTCTAGTGTTGCCGTCGAGGCGAGTTAATACGTCCACTCTCAAAGGACGTCATACTGGTCACGAGTCTACACTGGGCAAGAAGCCGAATGCACAGCCACACGGTGTTGGAGTTGCCACGGTTATTCGTGCGAGAACTCACCAGATTTCACCGGTACCATTAAACCTTGCATTCATTCGAATTCATTCATCACTCTCCTTAAATCCATCGCATAACGTGTCGAACATCACCGGGGGATTGGTTAGTATGTATGACAATGGTCTTATCCTTATCATCAAATCTCATGCATAGACTTGGATATGTTTATAGTAATACAAGTATTCGAGAGGCTTGACTGGCTTCCGAGTCGATCGCCACCATCACCGTTGCCGCGAGGCAAAATGAAATAAATCCTGTGCCGATTCTGGCAAATCACCGGTCCACTGCCATGAGTCCATCATGATTCATGATGTTCCATATACGCTCAGGAGCTACTATGGTCATCAGGCGAGAATAACATACTTACCTGTGTATTCATAATGCGTTGGGCGTCCCGTCTCTATCTCTCCTCATGGCAGCTTCCTCCATACCGACAGAACAAACTTGGGATCCATACAGTCTTCTTGCATACGACGCACTCCCTCATCGCCAGGACTTTAACTCGTTGATACCTGATGCGCAGTCCACTGTTGAGTCTACAACCGATTTCTACGACCGCAGTCTAACGAGTCGCAAATATGCCCTCGTTGGAGTGGCGTGCTCAAGTATCTTCAGCTGCTCATGCATCATTACAGGTATTGTCACTTTAGCCCATCATGGAGTCTCGGGAGTAACCGTGACCGACATGGTCTTCATTGAGCCTATCAATGCAATGATCCCGATAACTCAGTTTGACCTCAGGCAGAGGGAGATACTGGCCCTGATACTAAACTTGATCGTCACACTATGCACCGAGTCCATAGGCTTCGTACACGGCATCTCATTGCGCTCTGCCTTAACCTCAGAGTCTCGACTTCATTTCAATACCAATCTCCGTCTTCTGACTGCAGCTCGTGGATGGTATAACCCTAATGGTACCCTGCTTAATGGTATCATGACCGTCCTCCTCATTGTATCCTACACCTCATCCTCAATTGTCCTATGTTACAACATCGACTTCGGGTCGTACAGCTCGGATGTAACGGAGTCTATCGCCATCGCAGGGTTACCTCTCCTCAGTTTGGGTGTCGCACTCCTTCTTCAGGTGGTGATCACATTGTCAGGGATGCGGGCTGTCAAAATCTTGACATGGAGCTCCTCACCTTTTGACTTGACCGCTGCACTGGTCTACCATGCGCATTTGACCCCGGTTACTTTCCGGTGCATGCGTTGTGTGTCTGACCGGGACGTGGATGGAGGTCCAGCGAAGCCGTCAGTGACACAGCCCTCGGCGTGGCATGCTCATCCCAGCATCCGAAAAGTCGTCATATCTCTTTGGGGGATTGTTATAGCATACGCAGGATGGGCCGCACTCATCATGTACATCTGGGACAAGTACCCCAGCACTAGAATGTCAACAAACCCTCCGCTGCCAACGTGGTCGTTCTTTCCCAACAGGAATCCCAGTTCTATCGCGTATACTATTCCGGACTTCAATATGCAGGGGTGGATCCTGATTTACGTCAACCTGGCAATTGTCCAGGCACCATTGACACTTGGGCTGCATTGCTCGGAGCTCATCGCGAATGTTATCCAAGATGAAAGACAGTGGAGATGCGCTACTGGAAAGCAAGGGATTCGAGTGGCGACGAACCCGCTAAAGTCAACTTTCACTCATCTAGTGTGTCTCGTACTTTTCCTCGCGAAGCCTTTCCTGCGTGAGTGGTTCACATCTAATTTTTTTAATCAGCATCGTTGAACACCATCGACAATAACAGACTGGATGTTTGGGCTTTCGTTCTTTGTAGATGGCTTGGCCGGTGACGAGACGGTAGAAAAGTTTGTTTTAGGCATGTACGTTGCCCAGGTTCGCACTTACTGTACATGTAAAACCGCTACAACATCCTCACACACTCTTACAGATCTGGAACTTATGCATAGCGCTCTTTGTAATTGCCTGTTTCTTTACCCTCTTCTCACTACACCGGCCACGCGGCCCCCAGCCAGCCACATATGGGCATATCCAAACGCTCGCCAACCTCGTGGATGAGTGGTCGCCCGTGATGTGGTGGGGCCACAAGCAAGGTCAAATCCCGTATTGTCATGCTGGTATGGTACTTACATGCTTACGAGGATCATCAATTGAAGGTTTTGCAGGAACGAGCGATCATCCGCTGTCGGATGTGAAGATGGACTCTGTTTATGCTGGTTTCGGTATCGAGTCCCCCGCATCTGTCTCGTGAGAAGCCACCGGTTTTGAAAGCACATTTGTTGATTAATCTTTGTCGAAAAGTCTACATATGAGCTAAAATCATACTAGCCAAGGCTGGCTACGCGTGAGGGTGCGCGCGGCCAGCCATGTCATCGAAAGAGATGTTTGTGAACAAACCTAAACAAGACTATAATGGTGTGGGGATTCCTCAGGCTCGACGTTTCCGATACTACTCCCACCATTGTCGCGTAGGACTGGGGCGACTCTCTTGCTACACAAGTTAGTACGTAGCGTTTGAGTTCTTTGATTCCACGAACATTCTCGCCCCAAATTCCAATTTCATTAGCCCCCCCTTCAAATTCGGAGATGAAGCCTTCTCGAAACCTATGCCTCCTCCAGCACGATAAGACAACCCGTCTCCTATCCTCATGGCGCCTTTTAGACTTATACCTACTTGAAAAGAACGGAACGTGATGGCCGGACCTGAAGAAACTAACGTACACTTGCGTTCCGACGAGATCTCAATTGCAATTTTACGTCCACGATTTCGGAACTTGGTATTTGGCGCCGTTGAAATTGAATATGCATATGCATAACGTATTTCCCCCGCAGTCACGGTAGCCTCGACACGTATACCAGGCCTTGTCAAAAGTCCGTTCCCTCTTAAATCATGATGGAGCGGTAGAACATATGCAAAAGAAATCAAACCATCCTCCGGAGGATTTTCAATTCATGGATACATCGAATGCTAGTATACAATACACAAAAACGCAATAAGTATGTATGTAAGAAGAACCAAAAAAACTAGGTAACTAGGTAGTAGTAGGTATATCGTACAAGCGAGGAATCGGACACGTGTACCAGGGTCGTCGCGCGGTGGGTAAGATTGGGTAATGGGTTTACGTTGGGACGGGATGGGGGGTCATCGTTCGATGGAGTTAGATGGGGGGTCAAGACTGGTCAAGCTTCAGCTTCAAAGGACAAGACTAGAGGGTGTGGGTGTGTGGGGAATAGTCATTTAGTGTGGGGAATGGGAACTGTCGCTCGGCGTCGGTGGACATGTGTGTGTGTGGGGAAGGCGATATCACTCGATGTGGGGAATACAAAAAGTACACGGTGTTTAAATCATGCGGTCGCCATTCGATGACACAACCAAACAAAAAAAAGAAAAAGAACTACGCGTGTGTGATGGACATGGGATGGGGTGGGATGCGCATGCGAGATACGTATATGAGCATGGGAGATAATTAAGAATGCAGCGTCGGATAGCCAGAAAGTGCGATGCAAAAATGCCAGGTAGGTAGAGGTTTGGTAGAGGTATCTAAATCCAAAATGAAAATGAAAACGTACATATGGCGTCGCATTGTGTTGCGGCGTAGTAGTCGTGCTTAGTGTCGTGATCGTACATAGCGAGCAGTAAGGTGGTTGATTACGTGCGTGTGGTGCGCCTCGCTGCTAATGCCCATGTCCAAGTCTTATCCCCTATCCCCTGTAGGCCGCTGCATCACATCTAGAAACCGCGCCCACTCTGCCTGGCTTAACGACGCACCCCACATCGAATCTTCATCCACTGACGTCGGGTATGTATAGGGGTATGACGAACTGCTCCCTCCTATGCTGCCTTGCGCGGGATAGGGCCGTGCATCGGGGTAGGGCGCTTGATGTTTCCCGTCAGATGGAGGTGGATACGATCGTACAGAATCAGAATATGGTTGTGTTTGTGATGGCGCAGGCGGCGGTGCGGGGTACGGATTTCCAGACCCAGACGCCGTCCCTGACCCTGACCCTGATGGCGGATACGGATTTCGCGCAGGCGCGGGAGGCGGCGGATCTGGATACGTACTCGGCGTCGTCGAAGCCATAGCACCAGAAGCAGGCACCGTCCTCGAAGCCCCATCCACATACCTCGTACCCTCATACGACCCCCTCACATCACTATACCCCCTATTCTCAGGGTACGGATAAGGCGGGGACGTACTAGGCGGCACGTACCGCGGTTGGGCCGTATGCGTGTGAGGCGGGTAATCCACGCTATTCCTCCTCGCGCTCGCGTTTGGGCTTCCGCCAAAAACCGCCACGCCATTATTAGGACTCCCAGTTGTGTACCCGCCTCCTGGGCTGCCTAGGTAACCACTTGGACTGCCGCCCGAGTAGTTGTGGGGGCTATCGCCCGCCCCGCTCCGTGACGAACGCGATTGGTCGTGATAAGGGAATGCGAGGGTTTTGACGAGCCCAAGGACACGTCCTTTAACACTTTCGCGTTCGCTTGCTTCCATGTCTGCGAATCCGATTTCATAGAGGGGTTGGAGGGCGCCTAGGATATCGAGTGCGCGGTCTGCGACTGCTTGTCCGCGGCTTAAATCAAGAGTCCCGAGTGCTTTCTTGATGTTTACGCGGAAGAGGCCAGCACCTGGTTGGTTCGGATTTGAGATGAGTTGGAAGGAGAAGAACATGGCGGCGCTGAATACGTGGAAGGGGCCCCAGGACATGTGGCCTGGTACTGCTAGGCTGGCGTTTGCGAGAAAGTCTGGACGGGCGTGATCGACAAGGGTGATGAGTTTGTCGGCACTGCCTACTGCTATATCGAGGCTGTTGGCTTGGCGTTCGGATTTGGCGGCGTCTTTGGGGTCTTTATCGGATTTGTCATGCTTATCTTTGTCGTTTGGACAGGATATGGGGGATGCGGAGGCGTATGGTCTGTGGAGGGTGAAGCGGATGTGGTAGTAGCTTGTTCGGATGATGACACTTTGTACGCCTAATCTTCTCGTGACGGTGTCCGGGCTTGCGAGGGCGCGTGCGATTCTGAATTCGTCCAGATCGAGCTCCGGGGGTAAGGTGTCCATCCAGTTGGCGAGTGCTTTATCGTGTGCCATAATCGTGTCGTATGACACGGAACGAAGCGAGACAGCGCTGTCCATGATGTCGCCTAGGATGTAGGCGAGGCGAAAGAGGGCGAGATTTGGGGCGTAGAGACGTGGTTGTGGAGGGTTTGTGGGTGTGGTGGGGGAAGCGGAGGGAAGTTGGGTATCAAAGTGGTGGGAAGCTACGGCAATAGGACGACCAAACATGAATGCTTGCCATCTGGGAAGAATTAGGTATGTACGCAAGAGAAACGAAGAGACGTACCGTTCGAGTAATATGATATGCCACCATGCCCAGCGCTTTCTCTCTGCAAGCTCCTTGTGCATTCTCCACCTAGATGGGTCGCGGTGTAGGCCCATTGCGAGGCCCATGCTAACTAATTCGGCGCGAATTGCCCAAATTTCCTCACTATCTGTCTTGCTGAGATTTAGATAGTGAGAGCGGATGAGGAGACATTCGACGAGTTCAAGGGTGTAAGTTCTGGACTCTGCACGATGTCGATCGAGTGCCGTGCGCATGACGTCGTAAAAGCGTTTTCCGAGTTCTTCATGGTTATCTGCGAGATGCGCGATGAGGGGGTCGCGGGGAGGCAAGTAATGAACGGCGATAGCCATGATCATGCAGACAGTCGCGAGGACGACTCTATCTGGAGAAGAGCCGCTCTTGAAGCGAGACCATGCGGAAGTGAATGCGGATTGGTTTACATGACGGTAAATCCAATTGCAGTATTCAAAGTAGTAGATTACGAGTGCGTCGATTGTTTCGAGTGCTGGGAGGACCTCTAGGAGATCTCTGTCGTATTCATGAGTGGAAGCAGCGATTTCGTCTGTGACGAGGCCTTCTTGGGAGGGGTGTCTGTCCATTGGGTCGTCTGAAGCACGTGATTCGTTCTGGATTGTGTGAGGAGGATAAATGGATGCAAGGAAGAACACTGACCATTGTGAGGTGAGTGACGACAGAGGTAGTGCCGGCGTAGAAGCCGCCGTGTCCCTGGGATCCGATCATGCCGGGAGCATTGTCGCGATCGACGGTATCAGAATCTTGAGGCTCTTTCTTGAGTGGACTTGGAGGACCTGAAGATGGAGGGTCGAGTGGACGTTTGAAGGGAAGATTTCGATGGTTTGCAATGATAAAAGTTTCGAGTAGTGAAACACTGTGTTTTAGACGAGTTATTTCTTGCATTGGATCCACTCTGGAAGCGTTTCTGGTTATGCATGAAGACATGATACTCATTTGAATGAAAAAAAATCATACTGGTCATCTGGACGTAGGTTCAAGTCTGATTCATGACCACGAGCATCCTGGTAGCATAATGCGATAGTGCCTTTGTGGTGTTTAGTGCGTTTTTAAAACATAAAATGGTTGAACTGACCTCTTAGAACACAACTCGAGCACGGTCGGTTCCTATTGTTGTCAGTAATGATAGCATTGTAAATTATGGTACTAACCTATCACACTTGAGTTTTGAATTTCTACAAGGTTCGCAATTGATAGCTTTTCTTGCTCTCTTCGTTGGTGGTCTTTGATCATGTTCGTTAGGAGGAGGACTTGTTCTTGACCTAACATTTGTTGTTGATCTTGGTTGAGTCTTTGAACGTGGTTCGTCTGCCATGGACACTTGAGGGAGACAGAATTGAATTGAAATCTGAATTGAATCGTTTTCACTCGGGTTTTACACTCATGGGCAATCTAACCCTAATCCGCCCCCGCATGCGAGGCACTTGACTGCCATAATTGATCATATTTCCTAATTTAGTTTCTCTTTCACTAGATTAGGATTCAATTTTACCAAATTAAACACTCCGCCGGGGCCCTTTCCAGACAGAATTTTGCTTCCGCCGTCACTTTCCAATTTGGTTCCGACAAGTACGCTCTGATCCACATATTCCTAAATTAGGTAATATAATATCTTCTAAAAACACGCAGCCTTGTGCATTATTTGATCCTGACCGTTAAGGTAGTACTCGACCCCCCCAAAATTTCACTATCTCCGCCGCATCGATCTTGCCATCAACGCCGTCTAGCCGTGCTGACTCCGTCAAGATCAAATAATTTATTCTAATTATTTCCCCTTGCACCTAATACAGCATGTATCTCAACCCCCCCGACCCTGGTAATAGGATATCTCTATCGCCCGTCGCAATAAATCGTTTCCCCTTCCCAACATGTGTTCTACAGATCTCTAGTCTCGTCCCTCCATATACTCACTCAGCCTGATTCAAGTTTCTACCCGAGTTAGCCCTCTCCACTCACGACAGGTCAATCAGTACAAGTTCCTATCCTGCTCTGCAGCCGACGTGATCCCCTTCATCACCCACCACCTCCCAGAATAGCTGCCGCCGGGAGAAGGGTCCTGAGGCTCCTCATGCACTTTGGGACCCCCTGTCACATGTTGCTCAGACATCACTACGCCCCTATTTTACTCCGCTCTGTGAATGTGGATCTCGGGTGACTCGTTTTGACTCTGGAACTCCAGATCTGAGACGCCAGTCCATGTAAATCCTCCGTATGACGCGACGGTGGATCTACAGTTTTTCAACAACTCTGCGTCACTGCGATCTGCGCCCTGTGTCGCGGTGGAATGTGCATGACAAGATCTGCGTCAATCGTCAATCGACTTGAAATTCCATTATGCGGTGCCAGGATGGTGGATCTGCGGTCTTTTAACAATGTTTCACTACAATCTGCGCTTGTACAATGTGCACCCACTGGCAGGATCTGCGCACACTCCATATGTCACAATGGAATACACATGTACACGACAAGATCTACACCAGCAATACGCGCCATCAATCAAGTTGAAATTCCATCATGCGGCGTCAGTTTTGTTCATGCTGCATGCACACGTGTTCCAAGTTAACCTTGAACTGTTGTTGGGATTTTTGGATATTCTAGTTCCAGATTCCTCTCGTGCTCCGCCACCCTCCTTGCTGTGCGCACTCTGCTACGGCCCCGTGGCTTCGACTTCCAAGTCGTGTTTGCTTCATCTTCCATTCGGCTGCATGTGCCGGTACCCATCGAGCATGACTCGACGCTATGCAATGCATATACACACGTCGTCGGCAGAACGAGATTCTTTGGTCAGGAGTTGCGACGTGCATCCATGTCGAATTCAATGACGGTCTCTTATTTATTCCCCTGCTGGCTTCCGCAGCATACATTTCCTCCACAGGGAGGTTTGTTACATCAGGATACCGAGTAGATCTGTGGCGGCATCCTATCTACCCATCTGGCATCAAGCTACCACTTACACGACCCCCAAAAAGTTCCACTATCTCTACCTATGTACACCGAAAGAACCAGACGCACTCCACCATTCACACATCGCATCGTCAGGCTGTTCTTTCAATTGCCGGCCTTCTCCACCATTGGTGGCCGTATACTGGCATGTCGCCGGTATTGCAAAAATCTCTTATCTTCGCTTGTGCTTCTATCAACATGTCATTGGTCATTGTCGTTCTGCTTCTTGAGGCTGTTACGCTTCTTGCTTTCTGTTTTTTTTGTTACCCGCCATGGGTTCTGCGCTTGTTGTTCTTGTTCTGCGGTCACAATACCAGTGTGATATATCGCTGATTCGCTATTGGGTCTTGGTGCAGACTTTTCACGTTCATGCCGCTTGGGGTTCCAGGAAATGGCGTGCTCGTCGTCTTGTTTTTGTTCTGCGCTCACGGTCACGGTACTGCGACATATCGCCATTGGGCCCCACTGCTGACTCTTGGCGTTCGCGTTCATATCGTTTGGGTGATGTGACAGCGGCCCGGGGGTCCGCCGATTTTTACCTTCTATCGTCTGCCAATAGCTATCTTGACGCTGAAGCGTATGATATCTACGATAAGTTCCGCAGTCGATAGAATACTCGAACAGAACTAAAACGCGTATCAACGCCACCACCAGCACAAGAAAGGTCTTATTCGCTTTACAAGCGCCCATTTAACCCTGTCAGGCTGTATCTGCGCTCGTATTTCACCACTGGCAACCTAGATCCTCTTGGACCTCTACCACCTGAACGGATCGGGATCAGACTTCACTGACCCATCTTCCCACCATGACGTGCGATCATCGGAGGGAAAATGGAGAAGATCGCGGCGCCACTGACAGTCGAACGTTCAGCGTTCAGTTATTTGTCATGGATTTCGGTTATACTAGCATTAATCCTGTGCTGAGATGTCAATTTGCAGTACTTCTTCTTCGGACACTGTGCTACTTGTATACACGGGCCGGGCGGTATCTCGGGACCCGGACGTGGAAACTGATCGGAGCTGGACCTGGATCGAGTATGGATACTTAGCGGCGCCAGGCTATCTAGTACTCGGTCCCGATTTCTCATCTCACTGACGCGTATGTATACTCAGTGGGTTCTCGATGGTGCGACGCACTCACGCACGCACGCCTGCATGCATGCATGCTGGGAGTCTATCATTCTCTACCCGAGAGAGAAAGATGGCATGTGGGTAGAATTGGATATGCACTCACATCCCTTCCATTTCTCTCGGTGGTATGAAACTGTGTGTCTACCATAGAAGCTTCTGATGGAGGTTAAACGACTCGGATACTGACAATGGCACCTCGATCACTGTGCGACACACGCATCAACGCACGCTGTCAGCAGTCTACGCAGCTCAGGGTGGACAAGGTTCCGTGACGGTACTCTCACCCTCCGATGAAACTAGGGTGTGTACTGTGGGAATTTTCTGAATCTGAGAAAGGTTAATCTGATTTTCCTTCTTTAGATGATTGTAGCGTCTGGAGGTGATGGGGATGCTGTAATGATGGCTATTGGTGGCGGGCGTTGGTGGGTGACCGGTGATCACCGTGCTGGTAGTGGGTTTTTCTGTTGTGCGTGTTCACAATGAACTCATGTGAGCTACCAGGTGTTTATTGCTGCTGTGCCAGCTGACATGCGCCCTGAATCATTCAAATTGGAGAGATAGAAACCTAGCTCTGTTCCAACTCAGCTTGGTGGCGTAAGACGTGAGGCTAGTCTCTACAATCCAGACCTTGGCCCGATCGATGGTTAGGATGAAATCCACAGTTGATCGTGTCGACGTCAGTCCGTTCAGGGGTTCACTGTGGTCTAGTTCAATGGATACATTTTGTTAGATGATCGACTTTAGGTTTGTGGTCTATACTACGAGTCATGTGCAAATTGGGGAGATGAAGGCCTAGTTTCTGTTCCGGCACGGTGACTGCAAGACATGGGTCATAATTGGATAGAGGCCAATTTTGTACAATCCAGTCATTGTCGCCCGATCAATGTTGGTCTCGACAGTTCATGTTGATCGTGTTGGTGTCTGTCCGTTCGGGGATTAGGTCAGGTTTAATGGGAAGATTTTCGTCGGGCATCATTGCACAGTGGTGAGCTCGGAGTACGAGTTTCCGAAATTCTTAGGGAGGCTGGATTTTAGGGTTCCGATCGAGTCTGACGGGGCTCCTGTGGCATTGGACAAACCGAACCACGCGGCAGGGGACGAGACAGAGACTGTGTAGGTCTTCACAATAATATTAATTTAATTCTAATCAAAGTTCAGGATGAACCCGACAGTTGATCGTGTTGACGCCTGTTCTTTCATCAAACCACCACAAAGTTGGTGAGCATTTGATCATGGTCTACGAAATGCAAATGGTCGAGCGTCCCGACGGGGACGCTGCGCGACGACACTCAAGGAATTTGAATTCCAGATCTGATGACAGGGACCGTATCGCGATGTCAATTTCCACTCCACGCTGACCTCACTTTTATTTATCGTCGTACCAGAGAACACCAAAACAACGAATATCACGGGTAACACATGGAGCTGGTTAACTACCGATCCTCGTTCAATTTTCACGAAACGTACATCTCTTCTCGTTAACTTGATACCTACCTTCGGTACAAGTAGCTGCAGATCTGAAGGACCTGCAAGTGCTTCATTAGGGCGACTCCTATTGGTGGATTGGGACTGATCATGAAGGATTTTGTAGGTCTTCGATTGATTGTTTCGTTAAGCCCAATACTAGTATAGTAAGTGATTGTCAATGCACGACTGAACCAGCTCGACGACCTGTCATTCATTGAATTTTTTGCTCGAGAGCACAGGGCCGTGCATCCCAGGATTCCCAACGACTCCTCCAGTTTCTCTTTCGAATCAGGTAGCGGAGCAAGACATTTCATGGGAGATGCTCTCAACCTTCGCGGCCCTATCATAAGTGGTCAGACTGCCGCACGCGCATAACCGTTACACCAAAAGGTAGAATACTGAAAGCTTATTAGTAAAGTAGTGGAGTTCGCAGTAGTCGCCAGCTTTCAGTTTCCGCGTCGTGTACTGTGCTGGGATGATAGTGGGATCAGAAGGAACTTTACTACATACGAGAGGCGCTTATTTGTTCTTATTCTTTCTAGGCGAGCGGCTTCCTGTTCGTCTTCGAACAGCCGCTGCCGTTGCTCCTCGTCTTCTCCCTCTCTTAGGTGTGCATCCCTCAGATGATGTTGCCTAAGGGCCCAATGCTCCTTGTCGGCACTATGCTAAAGAACGGGCTGCCTGCTCTTCGGTAAAGCCTTCGTCGACTAAATGCTGTCGTGCGGCTTGATGTTGCTGAGAAGTAAAGTCTGGGCTTATAGCCTCATTTGGATATTCGATGAGCATATAATGAGCTTTGAGTGATGCAAAAGACGTAGAACAACAGCCAGTGCTTAGAGTACTAAAAGGATGCTGCGAGGTGGGAAGGAGCAAGAAGCGCTGCGCCACCTTGCTTATTCGCACGTAGACTTAGTGCTAACCTCGTGCCTCGTTTAATTATGATAACCATTAACGCAGCAAAGGTAACAGTCTGCTAAAGGTACCGGGAAGGGTGTGTAACCTGGCCCACAGTCATAGTTGGGCATAACGCACGCCAGGTCCCAGTTGCATAGATCATACTGTGACTTTACCCCAGTGGCAGCGACAAGGATGGCGAGGTAGGCGAACTGAATCTTCATGGTATCTAGATTTAGTATATGCGTCAGTGATGACCGTCAGCGCTGGCAAACCACCCACCCTCAAAATTTGGTTGTGTGATGTACGCAAAGGTGTTGATAGTGGCACGTCCAGGAAGAGCTAAATATGAAATGGACACGATGTTCAAGTCGGCCTTGCAAGTCTTCAAGTGATTACTTACTGTAAGTGAGGCACTTGTCTTTGAAGATTTGAGACTTACCACGTTCAATTTATATGCACCTATCCGCCAAGCCTGGAGTTTTGCCAGGTCACCATCCGACAGCTGGCACGGTAGTGACTAGGAGCTACTTGAAACTATGTAGCTCCACCACGTCATCCTGCCGATAGTTCCAACGCCAACTTTGGTATACAGTATGCTATGCAAGCGGCACGCACGAGCGGTTCAGCCGCGGCAGAGTGCAAGTTTCGAAATCAACATAAAAAGAGTACTTACTGGGAAAGACAGTACTCGAGGAAGGAAGCACCAGGGCATTCAATATTCAGGGACCCAGCATAGAGCTACGAAATTGCGCAGTGGGTCTGCGGCTAAGCATGTAGCCATCAGCGTCTCAGTAATACTTGGGCAAGAGATACTTACATTTCAACGAGTAGTCAGACGGACTTTTAGAAGTGCTACCACCGGCATGATGGCAACTGAAGCTGAAGGCGCATGACAGAAAGGGGATCATCATCATAGCACTATTGAGCAAAGTTTCCGCGTCCACGAATTACGGTACGACGGCGCGAATGAGTGTTGAAATGAAAGCCTGGATTCTAAGGGTATGGCAGTATTGATGATATTAGGTGTGCAAAGCCAATGGACTCGGTGCACGACTCGTGAGGCCTTGAGGGGCGGATTCAGCGTGCGAGCAGGTTAACTGCTTATTACTAGAAGAACGGTAATTCAATATTCAGCCGCAGTGACGATGATGACTCTGCTTAGCAGCTCTATAGAGGGGAGCTCAAAGTTAAACCAAACGCCCAGCAAGTATTTGAAAGCACGTGAGTTTTAACGTCACGGGACAACTTGAACTTTGAAATTTGAAGTCCAACCGACAGTGACTCCAACGTCCAGACTCCAAACCTCGTGACCGAAATGAGTATACCTAGAATCAATAGAAGTAAATAGAGAGTAAAGCCACTATTACTATAATCAGAACAAGCACGGAGTCGGGAACTGGCGCGTACGATTTGGTACTATATGACGCTCATCCACTGTATATATTCATCGTTCATGTATACTTGCGTCTTATCTCTTTACCCCATCATCAATCGTGCGCTCTCCCACGTTACTGCTTGCCTGATCAGTGTTCGCCGTCGTCGGTCGACGTGACGGTGTTCCAGCAGCTACTTGTACCGAAGGTAGGTATCAAGTTAACGAGGAGAGATGTACGTTTCGTGAAAACTGAACAAGGATAGGTAACCAGCTCCGTGTGTTACCCGTGATATTCATTGTTTTGGTGTGCTCTGGTACTACGATAAATAAAAGTGGGGTCAACGTAGAGTGGAAGTTGACATCGCAATACGGTCCCTGTCATCAGATCTGGAATTCGCGAATTCCTTCAGTGTCGTCGCGCAGCGTCCCCGTCAGGACGCTCAACCATTTGCATATCGTAGATTACACAGAGTATCAGTTGCCAGTCAACATACACATTGTAATAAGACTGTACAGTATGGCATCACAAAGCCCTACATAAATCGCACATCACGAGACATCTCAACATCAACAATCAGGGGCAGCAGAGGTAACCCAGCATCATCCACACCCGCTGTCACAGATGAGCTCAGTTCTGTCTGATAATCCCCCCATCTCTCGAAGTCTGAGTCAAAGTAACTGTCAGGCAGAGCACTGCAGCTATAACTGTTTGAGCCATGATCAAGTTCCTCACGACGCTTCTTGACAGATTTCCACTCATCGAACCACGCTCTGTGTCCCCCCCATTCGATATGCTTGCCTTCCTCATTACCATGATAAAAATCTGGCCCAAATGCAGTCACCTTGACAAAGGGGTGTTCGTAAGCAGCCAGTTGGTCCGTGTGCGGCAACGTTTTTGCAAAGGTGTTATTGTTAAGCTTCTGAAGGAGGAGATTGACGTCGGCTTCGTTGATTGTCCAAGGAGAAGGAACAGGTTGGACCTAGACTGATCAAATTAGCTTTTCCACTTTAAGTATGAGAAGGAAAGCGAAGTTCCTCGCCAGGGTAGCACAAGAATTGCATCGGCCGAGGAAATATGTAGCAGTAGGAGTTGGAGAGGGGCCAAGCAGGACTTGGTGTCAAACTGCCCTCAGCAGGTAAGGACGAGATGGGCACAACGTTCATGTCAGTGGAAGAGAGAGCTCCTTGTCCGATACAGACAACTACAATACTCGGGAGCTTGCTTCGTCTGTCTGTTCCAACCCAGAGAATAACTGCAGGGCGGACAGCTGTATCCCATTTTTCAGGGGAGAGACCGGGATCCCGCCAGAATAATGGGTCACCCACTCGAGCACTGTAGCCCTCAAGCGTTGTGCGAACGTCAATTTGGCAGCATACGACCTGTCCAGGGCGGAGGGGAATGGTATCCACACACGTAAAGGGACGTGACTGTGATAGAGAGTCTATAGAGGAACGCTCAATCAAAAAGACGTCCAGTGAAAATCAGCAGACCTGACAAAGCCTCAGCTGGAATATCCCATTTGATCATAGCAGAGTCCAGTAGGCCAGATAGTGCACGAGTTTCTTGTATTTGTAAGCGCAGCAGCTCATAGTCCGGTAGTTGTTCGAACTTCAAGTTGCGTGCATAGTCAATCACTTGGCCAAAGCAAGGTAGTCCATTGGGGGCTAGGTCAGTGCCGCTATATTGCTGCTTTTTGATCCGAACCTGAACTTCCCGATCCTTGCTTGTTCCATGCCGAGTGTTGTATGTCCATGGAAGGTCTCCCCGAGCAAGACTGGTGAGCACATAGCCAAGAGATTCTATATCATCACGTGGAGCTGGTCCTACAGTCTTGTCAGGTAAGAGAGAAGCCCATAATACTGGGCCAGCTTACGAATGTCACGGTGCATGTTCAGGCTGACATACTCCAGCGTACCAACGCCGGGTACATCCATGGAGAGGCTGGGTTGGGCCTCGTGTGCAATAGCTCGGGTGAGCCCATAGTCGACCAGGTACAAGCGCTTGGGATCAGTGGGGTGGAGGATGATGTTCCTGGGTTTCAGGTCACAGTGGACAAGTTTATTCTTGTGTATGTGTTCGAGAGCTGAGATCTAGCACAAGATCACCATAAGCCTACTGATGGATCAGAGATTTCTCATGCTACATACCATCTGATCAGCAACCACTAAGGTGTTTACTGCCGGTAGAGGATGGCGTGCCCGCACTTCATCAAGGTTCATCCCAAGGAGCTGCATAGCAAGATACTCGAAATGCTCCAATCGTCCATAGGCAAATACTCTTGGGATGGAAGGGTGCCCCTGTAGCCGCTGCAGAACCCGTCGTTCGTGATTCAAAAGGGTAGATTTAAGTGCAATAGATGCTCGAGACTTCTTGACAGCCATGATCTGACCATTAGCTACTCGAGTGGCCTTGTACACCCGTCCCTAAGAAAATGTCAGGCATAGAATAACGGAGGACGGCATAGACGTACAAAGCTTCCCTCACCTAGCAGATGATCAGCTCGAAGACGCCATAACTCTGCAATGGTTGTAGTATTCGATTTCCTATCCATCTGGATTCTGTGATGAAACAAGACAGGGTGAGTGCAATGACCTTGCGGAGTATGGTGTGACCATTCGATTTCTCGTGTTTCCTCTGGGCCAGGTATTTTTCAATTGCAACGTCCGTTGGATCTGTTCTCACACTGACACAGTGACCATAGGATGCAGCCCTGCCAGCTTACATAATCACCTTGCAAGCAAGGTCATATGACATGCGACGGACTATGTGCCAATAATAAACATAAATCATCAGTCTTCCTGTTGTTGAACGCCATAATCCATCCTGTCATCGATATTGTGAAGCCAGGAGATATCAAACACAATCCTTGTGTCTGCGTATATCCAGCTGTCATAGCAAAGTGCAGCTGTGGAGGAGCACTCAGTTACGCCCCGTTCAGATCCTGCAAAGCTTACGACTCACCACACTCCCCCGCTGCCAGATGCTCCACCTGCTAAAAGAATCCATGGAAACATGCAGAACTGAGGATTGAAAGGACATATTTCATCCATAGCGCCTGCGGAAGCCAGTGTCCTACGCTGTAGTTCCACATATCTGCAAGTCAGTCAACTGGGACATCGCTGACTCGGTCACGCATACTTTCCACAACGTCGGCATTGAATGGTCCTCATGTGGGTCCTGTAAAGACTACTGTTCATCATACTCTGCTGCCACCAGACCTGCTAAGAGAATCCATACAGAGGCAGAGGAGTGCAAGCACAAAGGGAAAATAGTACTAGTGTCATTGTATCACACTGAACGTTTACGTTTATATCATGAATCATAAATCTCAATATTTGTTCGAGCAAGCAAGGTCAAAATCGGCAACGCCGATCCCTAGCACAGTAGAGGACGAATCGATCACGCGCTGATCGTTGTATCCCATCATGATTTTACACCTGTAAAGCTTACACACAACTTGAAAACGAATTAAAACTATACAGCCTTCACCTTGATTCGTTTATCTAAGACGAGAGAACATCTCTGACCTCGCCTTGTCTCTTCAGAACATATCTCATCTCTTTGATGGTAATATTTGTCACACGCAAGATTCCCAAACGCTGTCTACAACCACCTAGTCTGCAAAGCGTTTCATTCTCACTCTAGCGTCGCCGCTTTCACATTAGATTAATCTTGACGAATATTACATCCGTCTCCGTCTCTCCATCTAGTAGACCTCGCGGGAAGGCGGTGGGTAGATACCGCAGCAAAGGTAGCACTGTTTGTCAGGGAACCAGTAGGGCTTATAAAGTTTCCCGCAGTCAGCGGTTTCCGGAACGTCGTAGCACAGGTTTATGCATGAACCATGGGCAACAGCCGCCTTCACCCCAAAGACAGCGGCAAGGATGGCGAGGTAGGCGAACTGGATCTTCATGGTATCTAGTATATGCGTCAATGATGTCCGTCAGCGCTGGCCAATTACCCACCCTCAAAACTTGGTTGTGTGATGTACGCGAAGGTGCTAATAGTAGAACGTCCAGGAAGAGCTAAATGTAAAATGGACAAGATGTTCAAGTCGCCCAAGTCTTCAAGTGATTACTACTTACTGTAAATGAGGCGGTTGTCTTTGAGGATTTGGGACTTAGCGCGTTCAATTTATATGCACCTCAGGCTATCCACAAAGCCTGGAGTTTTGCCAGGATCTGCAGGTCAGCGTCCGACAGCCACGGTGGTGACCGGCAGAACCTGGCAGCCACTTGAATATATAGCCCAACTACGTCAACCTGCCGTTAGTTCCAACGCTGACTTATAGGGACTTTGGCGTACAGTATGCTATGCAAGCAGCACGGGCGAGCGGTTCAGCCGCGGCAGAGCGAAATCAATATGAGAAGAAGTTCTTAGTGTGAAGGACACAGGTTCGAAACAGAGTATTCGAGGAAGGAAGCACCAGGGCATTCAGTGCTCAATACACATGGATCCAGCATAGAGTTACAAATTTCGCAGTGGGTCCGCGGCTAAGCATATAGCCATTAACCTGTGACAATGCCTCAATACCCACACTCATGATAAGAAGAGAGCAATCAAACTTATCTTCGAATGGTTTGTGCATCTAAAACGGCCAGCAGGAACCGCGACCAACGGAGGACATCCTTGTGTCGGGGCATTCGCGAATCCAGAGATACAGACAGGGTAGAGGCCCTCTAGCTAGTTAGTACTGTCCGACATAGGGTACATTACGCCAATGGACAAAAATTGGAATAAAGAAAACGTCTCAATAATACTTTGGCAAGGGATACTTACATTTCAACAAATAGCCAGGCGGACTTTTAGAAGTGCCGGCGACATGATGGTAAATCGAACCGTCACGGAGAAAGAGTGCTGTACCGGTCATTAAAAGATGAGACGGCAACTGAAGCTGAGTTGCATGACAGAGAGGATCATCATCATAACACTACTGAGAAAAAATTCCCCGCCCGCGAATCACAGTGCAACGGCGCGAACGAGTGTTGAAATGAAAGTCTGGATTCTAAGGGTAGGGCAGTATTGATGATATTAAGTATGCAGAGCAATGGACTCGGTGCATGATCTGTGAGGGCGGATTCAGCGTGCGAGGTTGACTGCTTACTAGGAGAACGATAATTGGGCCACAGTGACGAGGATAACTATGACGTAACCGGGCTGCTTCAAGGACCCAGACCTGAACGGACCGCTCCAGCGACTACGACACTTTGAACTGCGGTCATAGAAATCAGCTTTGGACTTTCTGACAGCGGCGATGTGGTCACACACCAAAACGCATGACGGTTAGGCAGAGTCCAGTATTGTCCGCCGAGTTGGTCATGTTGGTAGGAAAGAGAAAGCCAATGAAAGGTAGAGGGCAGTATATGCAATACGTCGCATGTTCTCGCGAAACACTACCAAGGCGGGTCCCAAAACCTATTTTGGAGAATCGAGAATGTCAGAAGGGCGTGAGCACCTTCAAGTTAAGATGTCATTAATCCAAAACAGTCAATACAACTCACAAAACTAAGGTTATTTAATATTGGCACAGATATGATTCCAGCATCGGACGCCTTCGAGAGGAGTGACAAAGCACTATGAGATCGTGACGAGCCGTTGAGACGACACATCGTGAGGGGAAATATAACCAGTGTCAGATCTTTATCGACACTATAGTAGGTGTCTGGACTGATGCATAAAAATAACGAATGTACATCCTCCAATGGTTCAGTTAACGGTGAACGTTGAGCTTGAGAGTACAGTACACTATCTCATAATGCATAACATCGGGACCCCCTTCGACCCTATGCATTATGAGATTTATGCATTAGTACATATGTCACACTTGTGACAAATTGTGACACCGTGCGGTAGAGCATTGGCTGCATTGCCGGCACAAGTACATAGATGATAGTACAGAGTCCAGACTAGTAGTACATATCTAATGAAAGTAAGCATCTATTGTAGTCTGTGTCGAGTGTAGAAGCTCCTCGCGTCGCAGCTCAGCATGGAAAAGACGGATCTGTTTCAACAACTCAAGTGGAAGTGTTGGATTAACATTTCCAAACTGGAGGCAAGCCCTTTCGAGCCGCTGACACAGTGCAAGTGTTTCTGCGCGGGAAACCTCTGGTTCGACATCCTCTTCGAAAACTGTTAACCAGTCACTGAGAGTGAGGTTTTGACGTGCTGTGTACACTGCAGCTGGTTGTGCTGAAGTTACCGGAGTATTTTTGACCTTGAGTTTTTTTTGCTGTCTATGGCCATATGGTGGGGGTGTATCTCGAGGTTTGCGTTTCCGAGCAGACTCGGACATGGTGGATGGTAATTGAATCAAGGTTGGTTACTTGGACAATGTAGCGTGGATAAAATGCATGATCTGACCCGAACAAGCATCACCGATATGACTCAACCGGCCAAAAATGCTATCTCATAATGCATAATGGTCCCACATGCTTATGCATTATGGTTCAATTTCTCACTGGCCCACGGTGGGACCTTCCGAAGTCGATGCATTATGAGATAGTGTACTGTATACATGATGCCATCGATGAAGCCGGCCAGCCAACTTTAAGCCAAGCCAAAGCTTAGATAATTACTACTATGAAGCTTGTTATCTGAGTCTATCGTTGAGAGGGAACTACTACTAGTCTGTACTATACAGCGGGACGATCTGTCGCTTTGCTACTCTTTACTCCTTTGCTGCTGAAGCGGGCCATCCGTGAATCTGTGTGTCTGTCACGGTGTGTTGCGGGCAAGGCAAGAAGTCTTGATGCTACCGTGACGACAAAGCCCGAAGGACACCGAGTGGAAAGTAATTATGCTGTTGAAGCATCCCATAGCAAATTTTGAAGCCGATGATTCAAATGGAGCAGAAGGATGACCTGCTGCATGGAGTCGAAGGTGAGTTCTGGTGCGACACGTCAAACCTTGCCCGAGTCACTGACTGCAACTTAATAATCCACAGCGGCCGATGACTCTGTAGGTTCAACGTGACGTGGATCTTCCAGTAGTCTCAGACCACGCCAGCGTTTAGTGGGAGGTGAGAGCCATTAGCCAGGTTCCCGTAAAAGATTTGAAAATCAATACATTTCCAGTAACCTGGTTAACGGCGGTCACGCTACTACTAACTAGTAACCAAAACTTCAAGCCGCCGCTATTGCAGATTGATTTTTGGCTCATTTTTCCAATCCTCATCATCAGAAACACAGAAAGGTTTAAAATAATTCGCGCATAATGTAGAGCATAGTACAGGTACTATTCACTAGGGTCAACCACCTTCAGCTACTTACACACTACCCGTGTCACCCCACTCAACGTTTTGGCATGTTCCAACGCAATGGAGATAACGCCTTGATCTTGACGTTGTCTGCAGAGATGTCCAACTCATTTCGCCGCCGCACACTTTTTCGAGGACGAGGTGAGTCGCGCTTTTAAGATTCGGCGCAAGGGCACGGTACTCAGGCACCCATTTGAGCGATTGGTTCATGATCCATGACAACATTTCGTCCGAAAGGTATGCCCAAGCAATATCATGCAATGCAACAAAGTCTTCTAGTCCAATTTTCGATTACCCTGTATGCTATATCACTGGCTACTCTTCACGAGAGCAGTTGGATGACCGTGGACAGATTCATGTATATAGAATATACGCGTCTGCCCATTGCCCCAAAGACGACTAACGACGAGACAGTCAAGTTTGTTGGCTGTAGGATGCACATGAATCTTCCAGGGGCTTTACTCCGCACTAAAGGGGCTCCGAGGATCTACCAGGCAGATGAGTGCATGAGCGTTGTAACGCAAGTATGCAGCAGATTAAGCATGATCGATGCTATCTTAGAACTCCCCTCCTTATCGGCATTGTGATGGTATCACCACAAACCTTCTTCTGTTCACCAAGCCAACCACGTCCATGGGCATTGATGACATGGATATTAAGAACCTCCCCAGTAGGATACAAATTGGTGAATTTTGATTGATCGGGGAGAACAGGGAGAACAGGCAAGATCCGATTTCAATGGCCGGATATGGCTCTAAAGACCTAACGTGTGGATGATCTATGATGAGCAACAATCAACCACAATGTTCAATTGTTTGGTTGTATGCGATGGCGCAAGATCTAGGTATTGATGAGCCGACAGGGTGGTGTATTCGGAAAAACGAGAATGTCAAAAAGAGCCTGGGCAGGGACGCTTTGATGTGATGCTGAGGACGAATATGAGTCTCTGATGGTCAGCGGTCGAGAACACACGAGCCAGTATCGCACATGCCGCAAGCGCGATGATCGGTTCTGTGCGATATAGCGAAGCGGCGGGGGAAATCGCAGCAATCGTCGATGAAAGAATAGCAGTACTTCGCCCGCAGGAGGTCGTTCGGACTTTTGTTAACACCACGAAAAAGCGCACCGTTTAGGGTCATGAGTCATGGACACTCATTTAATCGTCCAAGTGACGAAGATTGCCCTTCGAGGACAGGCCTGGCCGGCTCGTCAATCAGGTGACGTAAAATTAAAGAACGAATGTATGTATAGAAGGCGAAAAGACACATCATTGATGGCACGTCATGACATGTCTACATCTTGAGCGACGTCGGGTCGAGGTTCTCCTCGGGCTACTGAGTTAACTAGCTCCCTTCTCACTTCAACACCGATCTGTAAATGCGGGTTAACGCGAATAACGTCCAGGAGAGCATCTTTTTGGTCAGGGGTTAGATCCGGTGAGTACCTATAAAAAGCCAAGTTTAGATTGGTACCGATGTCGAATGCAAGAACCTGACCTCTGGCAGAAGGCTAACAGGCTTTGATGCCAAAGCACTGGAAGCTTTTGAGTGTCACCACGCCCACAGGCCTTGTAAGTGTTGGAAAGACGGATAAAATGGAACACCAAGGCATCAACAACTTTGTATGGAAGTTGGTACTTTTTATCGATCAGGACACGAATAAATAGAGAGTTTGGTCCTGGAAGTAATAAGTTACCCTGAAAATAGCGAAGAATGATACTTTACCTGTATAGTCCATGTTTGCTATTCGGAGTAGAGCTGCTGCTGAATGTAAAACAGGTACTTTCTTCTTAGCAACGACAGAAGCAATGATAGCGGCCTCTTTAAGGGTACAACCGTTCTAGTAGGTGGAAGAGGTGATTAAGCGTGATTAAAAATGCATGTCCGATAACCCACCTCCAACATCGGAAACACGATACCCTTGAAGAATGCTGCAGGTTTGAATAGTGCGCGCTTCAGGCATTCGTAATATTGCACATCGAGCTTTTTATTGCTCTGTATATCCTCCCGTATTGTATCCAGGAGGACGACGGAAAGAAATAGTTGAGCCTGAGCAGGCTTCATCGTCGACACGAAAATTCGTGTTGCTGCTCTACACGCATGAGGGCTCCAATTTTCGGGACGAGTGAGTGCTAATACTCTTGCCCATGCTGGGAGCGAGGGAATAACTTTGAAGAATTTTGGTAATGGCCCCGACTTATACCCGTGCAGGAAGATTGCGAGTCTGCAAGAAAGACGAAATTCAGTAAACGCCGTTGCGTTAAGGAGAATGTACGTGCTTTGAATAAGATTCTACTAGTCTAGGATCCAGACCGAGTGCCGGATCAGGATGTTCTTGATCTAGAAAACATAAGATAATAGCCTAAGCGACCAAGATTTGGTCCGTACCCTGCTGCACTTTTTGCATGACATTGACACCGTTAGTCTCCCCACTCTCCAGTTTAGCGAAAATTATATCTGCTAATGTTCGGCGTTCACCAGAATTAGATGGCAGTAGTACATCCAATGCTTGGATATCTCCAGAATCCAATTGCTAAGGGGGATGATGAGAAGCAAGCTAGACACATCAGAATGCACTGACAAACATATCCTCTGCATCACCGTTATCACTCATGTCATCATCGTTACTGTCCTCGTCCTCGTCGTCCGCAAATTGTACTCTGGGCTTGAAGCTCTCGCGTTCATCTTCATGTCGAGGCTCATCCTCATCCTCGGGCATATCGATCTCTTCTTGTTGATCCCTCGCGAGCTCAAAGATTCTCCTCGACATTTTTGAGTCAAGAACTACCTGTGCATTGTACGATCAATCATTTTAACGGACATGATTGGAGTGTACACACCTCTGTGTTCTCTTCATCGCCGGAGGATTTCTGCCGCTTCGTGCGCTTCCCCGGTTGAGATACGCGACCATATTTCGCTTGTGCCTCATCGACATCCAGTTGTGCGTGGAGAGGGTCATGCCTTGGCTTCACCGATTTGTGTACTCGAGGCATGATTGAATGCAGGAGGTTTATGGAAACATTATTTTCGAATGGGATATTGATTACCTAATAATCACGGGGTAAATCAGGTAAGTGTTTTGATATTCGTCCAGACTCCGACCCGGCGACACCTCCTGTTTCCGCAGTGACGGCGCAGGCAAAAATCTGTCCACTTATACTTCAGGCACATCGTGCTTTGTACCAGTTACTTTTTATCTTCCCAGGATGCCGTCTTCAGCTAAAGATGTAAGTCATTGTTTGTACTGAGTCTGATCAAGGACTTCTCTTCACTACTTCTACGTGCAATATGGCAAACATTTTATCGGGAAAAACTGTACTGACTGTCTTTTTCTCATTGATCAGTACCGCTGATACATTTTTCTACTCACAGATCCAGACTATGGATAAGAACGGACAAGAAATCAAAAGCGTTGGCTTTCAACGCTTTGGGTTCGACTGCGAGGTGGCCCTTGACAGCCTCCGATCACTGTATCTTCGATCGCACTATGTGGTCTCAGCTTCTGAGTCCCAGGTTCAGGAGCTAGATGCTAAGGAAGAGGAAGGACACGGGTATTTGACCCAAGGCCCCAACGCCTACCAGTCTAAGTCAATCTTCCATCCAGACACACAGTCGATCTCGTACACAACCCTTTCCCGCTTCGCCCCAGTCAAGCTTTTACCTGCCTCATCAAGGAAGCGCGTTCTCGTCACTGGGGGTGCTGGTTTCGTGGGCTCCCATCTTGTCGATCGTCTCATGCTCTTAGGCCATGAGGTTACCGTCCTGGATAACTTCTTCACTGGTTCAAAGACCACCGTGAGTCACTGGGTTGGTCACCCAAACTTTGAATTAGTCCGTCATGACGTTGTGGAGCCCTTCATGATCGAGTGCGATCGTAAGCCCTTCGACCTTGTGTGCTATTCGCTTCCTGGCTGATGACCCTGGAATCCCTAGAAATATACCATCTTGCTTGTCCCGCATCTCCTCCGCACTACCAGTTCAATGCCGTGAAAACCATCAAAACTTCTTTCATGGGCACGTTGAACATGCTTGGCTTGGCCAAGCGCACGAAGGCTAGGTTCCTTATTAGTAGTACATCTGGTACGGTTATTTTCGGTATCGGGCGTCTTATGTGCTCATTCCGCTGCAGAAGTGTATGGTGACCCTGAAGTCCATCCTCAACCGGAAGATTAGTGAGCCACGGTCATTTGCTTCTGATTGTGTTTTTTATTATCTTGTAGCTGGGGTCACGTCAACCCGATAGGCCCTCGCGCCTGCTATGATGAGGGTAAACGTGTTGCGGAAACTCTCACGTATGGCTTCCATAATCAAGATGGCGTAGATGTTCGGGTTGCACGTATTTTCAACACTTACGGTTAGTCTTAAACTCTCGGCCGTTTCTATTACTCAAGTGTCACCCCTTAGGTCCCCGAAGTTAGTTTTCGCCACGTTTTAATCAATCGCAAGGCTGATCTAAGGTTGATCCCACAGTGAACCCTCACGATGGTCGTGTGGTGTCCAACTTTATCGTCCAAGCCCTGCGCGGCGAGGATATGACCGTTTACGGTGACGGCAAGCAGACTCGTTCCTTCCAGTACATCCACGACCTCATCGACGGTCTGATTGCCCTCATGAACTCCGATGAGACGCGCCCAGTCAACATCGGCAATGGCGATGAATTCACTATTGGTGAATTCGCGGAACTCGTTCGCGAGATCGTAGAAAAAGTGCAAAAAGAAGATGGTATCAAACTCGAGCGCCGCGTGCAGATTGTTTACAAGCCAATCCCAACTGACGATCCTCAGAAGAGACGCCCTGACACGACTAGGGCTAAGAATAGCCTGGGATGGCAACCCCGTTGGTCAGTGCGGATGGGCTTGGAGGAGATGGTCCGATACTATAAGGCTATGATTTCAGAAGGGAGCATGTGAATGGTGCTCAACTCTCAATACTCTTAAAGGGTTATTGTTGGATTCTGTGTGGTCAATTCTAAACATTATGCATATTGACAATTACTTGTACATGAGTAGTGTGAGCGTGCTCTGAACTTTTAGATGTGGATACATATATATCTGTCAAACACATTAGGGTAGTTGTGAATAATCCAAACGTCGTATGTGATCTGTGACAGCCTTCATAAGAAAGAATGAGAGTTAATACTTTTGTACAGGTATCATGAGGAGTCATGACGGAAACAAAGCCTTTGTTATGGCCCCCCTAGGCAGCTGGGCACTTTGTGTTACTACCTTCTGCATCGTACCTCTAATAACGTGCTTGTCGACTGAGCTAGCATTGTAGGTCGTTCGACGCATGCGACCATCCTGCGCGACCTCGTCTGTGACTAGGCTTTCTTTGTTCGCAGTTAAAGATCCCGCTACTGGACGCTCCGGAGAGCTGGGAGCCTTAGGATGTGACTGTTTATATCCCTTGTAGTTGCGAGCGGCTTTGAGCTCGGAAGTGTCTGTGGTGTTATGAAGCACGATAGGGTTAATCCATAAAGTATGTGAACGTACCGATGTAGCTATTGCCATGTTTGTCTCCTTGGAACCAGTGAGCCTCCTTCTTCCGTTCGGAGTACCTTGGAGTAAAACGAGTTAGTATAATGAAATTGGAGCACGAACGCTGTAACTGACTTCCGCAACGGCCGACCATCTGTCCCAAGCGGACAGTATGCATTATTCAACTCCCTCGCGTAAGACATCAAATTTTCCAACTGGCTTTTTGCAACATCGGGTTTCACACATGAAAACGAAAGGGGAGAACGAGGATCCCTCTGGGCAATAGATGGAATGCCAACGAATTCCGCAAGCTTCGATAGAGCGACCTTCGTCCGTTCTCGTATGGACAACTTTGGAGGAAGGATGTCGGACCGTGTACGAGGCTGTTGGGCAAGAAACTTTGAGAAGACCTGGTTAACTATCGAAGCGCTTCCAGGGAGGATGTTCAAGCAAGCTTTGGCACCTGCAAAAGTCGTAAGGCAGATCGTCACGTGCGATCACAGGCGCACCTACCCTTGACAACGTACAATCGAGGTCCATCTTCAGCGTTTATTAAAAGCTGTTTAAGATTCTCCGCGTATTTCAGCGGAGCTATGGGACTCGCTTCTCCCTGTAAATATGTATCAACACTCTGCTCGTTCCTCCAATCAGATTCGCAGGATCGATACCTGAATAATAAGAACAGGGCAACTGACACTGGCAAGTTCTTCGGGCCTCATAAGTGTACGCTTACATGACAGGTGAGATGGAAACATAAACGGACGCCAATATAGCGCTCACATTCATCATAATGTTAACAAGTTCCACTATCCTCAGACGTTTTGTTGGAGGTGTGTATTTCTCCCAGTAGGCTATCAACTGTCATTGACTCAGCGATTGTTGCGCAACTGGTCAGAAATTACATACATCATCTTGAAGGTCTAGATTGTCGCTCTGCACATGGCGTGGTCAGCATGCCAACAACTTGCATATTATGATCGGCGGTTTACCTCCCCAGTCATGAAAGTCACCACTTCATTTCCTGCATGTTCGAATGAGTCGAGGTCGGGCGCGTAACACCACAATTGAAGGAGTTCGTCGTAAGCGTGGAAGACCCATTGAAGTCTAGGAACACTTATCAGAAAACAAACCATCAAACAACTACAAAGAATGACATACTCTGTCGGAGGGGGAACGTCGCATAAAGTTAGACTCAGGACTTGCTCAGGCCACCTAGACTGACAGTCAGCTGGTATCTATCACGCATTAGGGAACATACAATGCAGCAAGTCTAAGAGCTGCATTAACAGAAATACACTCGAATGCCAATATATGTGCAGGAGGCAAGAGCAAAGCCTTCGATTTAAGCGTTAGAAACCGGGCTGTAAATTCCAACGAATGGATCACACCTGGCAGACCATAGCAATATCTGCAGCATCAACATAGCTGTCATGCAATTGGCTAGGTCTACATCGTGATCGTCCGCAAGTCCGCTGGTCAAAAGCTATCAAGTTGTAGTCCCGGGAGAGTCTGGGATCATCAAAATGCCTAATCAGCCAGCTTGAGTCCAAAAATAAAGGATGGAGGAGGATGCAAGTCGGCCGCTCTGGGTCAAAGCTGCCAACATTCCCGTGGACGGAGTTCGTGATGTACCATATAGACACGTAGTCGTCCCTGGATGGGATATCGATGTAGGGCATACGGGAGAGGAGAGCAAGAAATGGACCAACAACAAGGCACACATCCACAAGTTTACAAAACAGTATTATATATGAAAAAAGGGTCCAACAGTAACGACCGCCCTCCCTAGAAGGCCCTGACGGCCTTGGGTCAAATGCGATCAAATTTCTCATTAGCCGAGTAGTAGCGTCAAGAGGACAAGCTAAAAATTATGGAACAAACTTGTACATACATAGATATTGAATATTCAATCCAGCGCTGAGCTCTGCTGAGCTTCATGATCGACAACGTTGCTGCCTCCAAATTATCAATTAAAAAGCATTAAACCTGCTCCCGTCTCCCTTGAATCAAGTACTGCAGGTATTTTAATGCTCATCGATGCGTCTCTCAAGCTGAGGCGCTCCAATTTTAGTTATTTTAATAATGACAACCTTCTTTACCTCGTACTTACTCACGGTCCGGGTCTCTCCAAGTCATTCCCAAGCCACAAGTACCGTTGTCAAGAACAGTCTTCCAAGAATTTTGATTGACGTTACGAGCTACGTGTGTCCTCCCCACCTTCACGGAAGAATAAGATTGATAACCTCGGAAACTTCCTCGCCGTCTTGCTACCGCGCTTTTGTGCCTCCAGATATGCTTCTTTGAAGCTGGAGTCAAATTTTTTGGTTAGTCCCGGATTTCTCGGTCAAAATTGTTTGAATGTCGAAATGAGAAGATCCGAAAACCTCCTGTGCTGAAGAGGTACAATTGCGATAACTAAGATTCGTTATCGCGTACGACATGCCGGAATGCAGGTAAACGGAAGCGACTCAGGCTTCCTCCCAGCGTCTCAGTTCCTCTCACGTCTCCGTCTCCTGAAGTAAGTCACTTGAGTATGCATGTAATGATCTCTGCTCGCCGCCGATAGTGTAACGAGTGCCATGTTTTTCATTACCGGGATAGCTAAGCCTAGAACATTGTCCGATGAGCTAGCAACCAGCTTCCGACAATCGCACACAAGCTCCGTTACGGAGTAAAGTTGTCTGTGGCTGCTATCTCCGCAGGAGTAGCTAATTTTGCCACAATTTGGCGCCCTTACTCGGGAGTTTTATTGTGCTGAGGTCCGAAGACACTTTGTATCTGCAAATATGGCAAAGATGACAAGACACAGAACAGAAACATTCGCAGATCCTCATCATCCCACTATACCTTCCAAGACTTGAACTACTCTCTGTTGTTTCTAGTAACACGGCGATGAGATTGGTCCACGTCTTCGTCGTTGCTTCGATACTCACCTCTCTATCGGCTCTCAAATCAGAAGGGAACATAGTTGGTACTCCGAGGCCTTCCAGCGTAGACTGCTGCTTCTGCAAGAGACCGTCCCATGCGAAAAGCACGCGTTCCGCATCAAACTTTTGCAGCTCTTTCCGAAATGCATCGTTCAGCATCTGCCACACAGGTTAGAACGAACACGTGGACTTGGTTGTACTTACATCTGCCTCGTGCTGAGATATTCCTCCGCCAATCAACGCGGCTCTGGGAGAGACGTCATTAATGATGAAAGGAGATCCGTCGCTGAGAATTGTACGGACTTGGTCTGCGTAACCTTGACTTTATTCTCGTGTTTCCTATGTATAGCGAGTCGTTCTTCCCACAACTGTCTCTCCAAGTCCTTCTGCTCTTCTCGTAACTAAAGTTCAGAAATCATATAATGAGTGTGTGAAGACCGACGACGGACTTACATGGGCTACGGCAGCAACGAGGTCTGCACTTTCGGCCAGTCGTGTAAGATGGGGCAAAGCCTGCTGAAATGACATCATGCGGAGGTCCTGCCCGTGCGTGAAAGCAGCATGATGAGCGGAGTCCTCTGCAGGCTGAGCGGTGGAGCGATGGCTAGCCGCCTGTGAAAGTTGCAGGGAAGTCTGTTGCGTAGTCAAACGCGATGTCGAAGGTTGTGAGGGCCTCGGTGAAATTTTATGTTCGGATGAATTAAGTTGGGAAAGCAAATCAGCCACCGAGGACGACGATTTAGACACATCGTCTCTGGTGGCAGGTGGATGTGTCAGGGGCACTGGTGCAGCCTGAGGCGCGATTGAAGTCGGCGGTGTCACGGTAGCCGGAGGTGTGGTAGAGCTCGGCGGTGGATTCTTCGCCACGCCATTGGGATCAGCGCCGCCGCCGATACTCTCTTGCCAGGCCTGTGACGATCTCAGTTGCTCAAGTAGAGCTTTGATACCTGCAGGATCCTATCAGTGATCACAGATCACAATCGATGAGTCAGTAAGCATATGATCGTAGTATATGAATCAGCTTCTTCTAATCGCTCACATTGATGTTCGTGAAGTTCATAGGGTCAGCTGTATCATGACTAAGAACTTTACACGCCGTCTCAGTACTATTTTGACATGGTCTTTGATGTTCGATTCCGTGCTTACGTATTCCAGTTGCCGCCGGGTTTCATTACTCGATCGATCGTGTAGGGAATATCACTACGCCATGAAGGATAATCATATACGCCCCAGCTCAAGTTGGAAACTAAAATTTCACCACAGTCATATATATATGACATTTCGGATGGGCTAGCTCTGGCCTCACTCCACGATGGTCTTTCCCTATCTGTCCCTGAATGTTAAGTCTTACGAACCTTATGCGGGTACTGTCGGAGGCGCCTATCAGATCGCCGGCAGGGGAAACCTCGGGCAATCTTATTGAGGGCACGTGCCTTGCAAGGTGCCGGCCATCTTCGGGGCAGACCCTGATTAGTACGAGGCGGCAGCGTACTTATCAATGTGTCCCGATCGAACGTCACAGCGGCCTCGATCATACCCTGTCGTACCGCGTGCCGCGGCTCATCGAAGTCCATCGGGAACCGTAACCGATCGTAAGTCCACTCCGGGATGACTCGGATGATTCAGGATTGTCACATCGTACATGTAAAATTTAAAACTTTGACAGGGGCTCGGAGTTGTGACATCTTACCTACTATACCCCGAGGTTTAATGTGTCAACGGACTCGGAGCCTCGCCAACGGTCGGGTAACCAGCACGTGTCTACGTGTGACCCTTCACGACTTGACAACAGAGTGAGCGGATAGAGGCGGACAGCTGTGAACAGTAGACAATGGGAAAGACGGCGAAAGACGAAACAAACGTACCGCTTGAAGCTTTCGATGGATGAACCTCTCCGCCGATTTGCAATACCGCGGAGATGGGCCTGATTATCGCGCACTTTGCGTGACATGGTTACTAATATGCTGTGTGAAACGTATTATAAGCCATCCACATCTAATCATCACATACACTTTATGTACGCAAACTCAAGCCAAATGACGGCTATTTGAGGGGCGAAACCAGTGTTCCGTCAGCGTAGGTTTGACCTGGTGGAAGTGGTTCCCATACACGCAAATGAATTCGGTAAAATTCGAATCATCGAGTTCGGTCGACGTTAAATTTGGGTTTGATATGACAAAGATAATAAAAGTTTGGTTGCATGGTGGATTGTGAGAGAATCTACTTTGCAAACTGGATGTTCAAGAAAGCCTAATCTGGTTACAAGTGCGATTAGCATGGTGCATGATGAAAGTACACGTAGACCGAGATTACAAGGAAAAACTACTCATCGAGGACCGATCATATCGGCAGGAGGAAAAAATCGGATAATCCATGCGTTCTGTATATCCAATACAACTTGAGATCCAAGCCGTTCATCAGCTCAAGGATAGTCCAGTAAGCCCACAATCTGATCGCGGATCTGCGAGTGAACGGACAAAGGGCATTGCGGAAGGCTGATTGCATGATCTGCATGATGCGATTTCCGCAGTTGGCACATCCACCTCGTCAGCTTGATGAGGTCCGAGCCGTCGTCCACAGGAAGTTGGACGGGTGGGTTCTTCTTCGTGAGCATTCTCGTCATAGTACTGGCGCTTAGCGGAACAACGTTGTTGCGACAGTGATTTTTATGAATGTGCATAATTTTAGTTCCGCGAGAACTGTAGTACTATGGTGGTGTAGTTGATAGGTGACCGATTTCGCCATACAGCAATTAGGCAAAGTTGGATGAGTGCCGGCTGCACGATGAGACAAGGGGCCCGGTTCGAAAGGATAATTGAAATGTATCGTAAAGTTCGAGCTTGCGAACAGTCGCGCAGATAACACACGAGTATAGCCGCATGATGAACCAGAAGAGCTGGGAATGATTATGGGTAGTAGCCCACAGGCCCGCATTGTAGTACTTCAAATGAATGAAAGGATTAGAACGCACAGTTCGCTTTGTCGTTCGAGGTGTGCTGCTGGTCTGAGAGAATTTGTTGTTCGTCAGGCATATGCTCATAAGCAATGCGCTGCTCGTAATATAACCCCTGTAGAACCTCCCGTGCGAGTTGGTCTCCCCTAGACAGTGCAGTAAAAGGACGACAGTTGTATGTTTCACATAAATATCACCTTGACAATACTGCTAAGTTCTAGACATGCAAGTGGCTTCCTTCAGCAAAAACTCTACGTAGTGATCCCACCACCAAACTCCGTTCGAGTGCCTCTTGTGGGCCTTCGCCATTAGACCAGTCTGAAGTTCTCAGAGGAGGGTCTGAGTGCTTCAAATGCTATGCAGTGGTTGATACACGTGGAAACTGCGTGTTCGAGTAGAGGCGCCCGGTACGCCAGACTACATGGATTATATGTACGGCGTGTCACCATGCGATCAATGTCATAGAATCTCCTCTAGCTGTCAGAGTTACGTTCAGGTCCGTAGCAGGTGTTCCTGTCATTGTCAGTAAAGTCCACCGGTTTCTCACGAAGCGTAACCTGACCGAAGAAGGACTTGAAAGCCATGTAAAGCAGAAGAGTCGTAGGGCAGCAATGACTCGGACTGTTTGACCTTCACTCAGGGCAGCGAAATGAAGTAGTAGATTTGAAGATTCAAATTTTACCCAAAGTTGCAGATATATGATCAGGCCAAGGCGCGATGACTTCAGACAATTATATGGTCGACAGGGATCGAGTCAGTCACCATGTTACGGAAAGAAGGGAATCTGGTGCCTTGTCAGTATGATGGAAGGCGACGTCCTAATAAAATACTTATGCTTTGGGACTTTTGCCTCTTTCTTGTCAAGTGACGACAACATTCCGTAAACGTGACCAATAGTCTGTTCTAAAGTAGCAACATGAATAGATGTTATTACTGAAGCGGGGCCAATGACAACAAAAAGCATTGTGGGCTGACATAGAAAACGCAGAAGTTCAGAAGGAGAACGTACTTGGAACGACATCTAGTGGCGATGTGGCAAAATGGAGCCGCCACTGGTAGTAGTTACCATGTGCTAATAGCCAAGAAGACAGGCTGTTGCGAGAGTCTCGGAGGATACAGTGACGGATCATTCAGTGTCTCGGGGCAGTGTGCCGACGATTGTTGAGATCAAAGTGCCCCCGCCACAGCCGCGGCGCAACTTGCCAAATGGGTCACACGCAAGCTGTGCGGAGTCACTGCGAAGCGATACAATCGCTACAGTCTCTTGGCACTTGAGAAGACTGAATATTGAATGGATGAAGCTGTTGAGAATTTTAATCTCGACTCCGGGTGCCTACTACGCTTGCAGTCTACCAGTCGTGTTAAGGGACAACTTGAAGTACGATGATAAAAATGTTGACGGCGTCGTCACTTAGTAGCTCAGTGTGGGAACGAAAAAGTCACGAGTTAGGCGGCCGAGGGCCGAGGTGTTTATGGTTCAAATTATTATTGTGACAAATGTGACAATAAATATTAATGTCGCTACCAAAATTACCCACGACTACCGAGCCTCCTTCCTCTTTACGCCCTGCCTCGCTGCCGCATCAACATCTTTCCTATTCTTCCTTTTCTTGCCGCGTCCGTCGTTTAATTCTGTACTTTCTTCATCGTCACCTCTATCTTCCTTGATTTTAGCCTCCTTTTGCCCCATCAATGACATCCCTAGATCAGGCAGAGCAGTCTGCTCAGGCGAGTTCGTCTCATATGATGAAGACTACAAAACGGGGGAGGCCTTTTCTCAAGGTGAGCTTGTATAGTCTTTTTTTCAATGTTAATAGCTAATTTAGTTCGGCACAGGATACCCTTGACCTTTTTGCGACACTCATCGTATCTCTTAATCTGACCACGCACAAGCAATATTTTCGCACTTTCCCAAATTCATTCTCCACGTCTGTGCTTGATCGCTCATTTCCAGAACATTTATCTCATACTCTTTTTCAGGGACGAAGCTGCTGCGAACTTGGCATCTCTCAAGTTCTCTCAGTCAAATCGCGGGCCGGATCCCAGAGACAAATCACGAATAGTGACGACCACAACCACCACGACATTCTCGATGACTCGTGACATGGCAAAGGCTATGTGCCAACACTTCATGGATGCTCGCTTGATCGAAAACGCCGCCGATCTTGGCAGCAATCTTTTCAAAGATCGCGGTACTTATGTCCTCACGCCCAAGGGTCTCCATGTCTTGGAACGATTCATATCCAAGAACGGCATGAATTCCGACCATCTGCAACCCGTGTTCGCTTCTCAACCAATATGCATCAAGCTATTACACTTGGAGCGTCGATCGGCTGATGACGAGATCATCGTTACACAATCCGTCATAACTGCGCTCTTCCGTCGGTTTGTTGGTCGTCAGCCCAACTACCCCGCTCAGTCCTCGACCAATCCGCCAGACGCTTTTCAAGAATACCACGAGCGATCCAAGGGTGTACCTTTAATGGATGTGCAAGAGCGCCCACAGCCTTTACTGGGCAAAGCCATGGTCATGCACAAGCACTGTTTCGCTGCCGTGAGCGCTCTTGAATGGCTTTGCGACTTCACCTCCGTGGTCGGAAGAGAAGAAGCGGCAGAGATGGCTGCTCAATTTGTGCGCTTCGGCCTGATCACATTGGTTAGCGATAAAAGGAAAAATAATGACTCTGCCATCATTTTCACTGTTCGTGGTTCTACTCCAGGTGGGAATTCTCCAGTCAGCGTAAGTCCCCGTCAGCGAGTCATTCACAGGTGTTCTTATTGCCTCGTTTGTTCCAGCAACACGGAGAGTTCCGATGTACAGCTAAAGCTATCTATAGAATCACAGACGAAGGCAAGCGGCTCGCTCAATGGGACGAAGCTACCGCATCTCCTCTCAGCTCGACGGTGAACCTGAATCATACCGAGCGTTCGTCACTGGAAAGTGAATCCATCAATAGTACTCCGAAGACGGGAATTGAAGCAGCTGATGCTAAAATTCATCGTCGCATATCCATGGCGGAGAAGCTTAATTCCAGTCACGAGGCTGCGGAGAAGAAAGGCAATGTCAAGAGCAATACCGATCGTCTCAAATATATCCTGGAAGAGCCATCTTATCGCGCTCTCTTCCGTGATTTCTTGAAGGCGAACTTTTGTGAAGAGAATCTGGCGTTTTGGATGGATGTCGAGGATTTCAAGCGCAAATTCAACACGACTTCCAGTGCACAAGCTGCAGTTCCTACTCGGTCGGGCAGCAAAGCAACTCCGGGACAAGCCGCCATGGAGAGGCATCACGAGGCTTTGATCCAGACTGCTTTCCAGATCTACAACAAATACCTCGCACCATCAAGTCAGAACGAGCTCAACATTGATCATGGTCTTCGCCTCGATCTCGCCAATTATCTCGGTGAAGTCATGGTTGGCCTGCACGGCAAATCGTTCGACGGACAAGTAGATGCCATTCAAGCGGGTTCTTTCAACGCAACGCAACTGCAAGTTCTAATCAAACTATACACGCGCATTCAAACGCATGTTCTTCGGTTGATGGCTATGGACTCGCTGCCCAAGGTATACCCCTTTTTGCTCCCAATATTTTCTCATTCTTACGTCGTTGATGTGTCTGCAGTTCATTAAAACGCAGCGGTTTCTGGACGCACGGCAGTTTCTGGGAGAAGGAGATGCGCCAGGTGATGATGTTCATTTCCTCACCAGCCCTCCTGCTCCTCCTGGCCTCGGTTCTGAGGAGACTGGTGGAGCTTACATCACGGTGTCTTTGAAAGGCAGTGAGCGAGAACACCGGAATCAATGCAGAGACATACCAGGATCGCCACATGTCTCATGAGCGGGTGTTCTCTCCATTTCGCTTTCCATGGACTTATTCATTGCTACTCTAATTGTGGCGTGCTTGCGGAAGGCCTTGCACGACATCGCACATTCATCATCCCGGCTGATCACCGTATGCTCACCATTCATGTTGTTTTCTTCTTCTATCGCATTTGATTCCAAACCCGGGGGGTTATCGTTCATACTTTCTTCATCGCCGTAATTGTTTTCATCTCTTTGGCATTATCCAGTATAGTATCCTGGGCCGGCTTGTCATGCTTTAACAATATTCCCCAATCCTGTCGAGCCTTCCCATCTCATCGCATTACGACGGTATCTTCTCTACATCCAGTCCCTTCGCGGTGTACAGTCTACTTAATACCCTACACTTACCTACTGCCTTGTTATGTAGGTAGCACTTAATTTCATGGCTTCCTGTCGTATATCAAGCAGTCATGTTACTTGTTGCATGTATGTACTCGTGGTAGAACAACTAAAGATTGATTGTAAAGTCAATAATCTCGAATGTCGTAATCTTTACACTGGTGGTGGTGGACTGCAATTTGATCGGCAAGATCTCGGCTTCATTTCGGCTTATAATAATGCATAGCACTATTGCACTATTAAATCCAGACGATTGTGTTTAGAATTAATGGGAGTACTTAGAACCATACAGCGCTCCTCGGCGCATCCGAGGCCTTAGGCCTTATAGGCTTTAGACCTTGCAAACGAGGCAAATAACTGTGATGCGAAATTCGACAATGATGAGGGTTTGTCAATACAAGCGTAAACAGCTTAGACTTGTATTAATAAGTATTGCTTCCGAGTTAATACCGAGAGTGTTCAGTGGCAGAATCGATTCTCATCCGCGAGGTCATTCACAAAAAAAATGTCTTGGATCCTGAACCCAGACGGTGATGCTCCCAAGCCACCAGCAGAGGATAATATGGTGCAGGACCCATCAGACCCTACCAGAAAGGTAACCAAGAAAGCCGCCAATCAGCCGTTCTTGGCGTAAGTGGTTGTCACCTGCTTGCAGACAGCAACTTGAACTTATGATTTGTAGCCATAAGCAATATAAAGAGAAGCAGGAACAGGAGCACCAAGCGTGGCTTCAAAGAAATCATGAGCGCGAGGACAAACTCGCCAGGGGAGAAGAAGTCGGTCCTGCGGAGGAGGACCCCACTGCCGAGCAGGAAGTAGGGTTCCTTGGGTTGCTGAAGTTCATTGTATATTTGATTCTCATCATTGTCATCGCGGGCAAGTTCTTCACTGGCAGCTTCCTGTGGGAATACGATGGAAAGTGGGCGCGATTAAAGACATATTGGCCAGTTCGTCTGGTTCCATCAAGTTTTTCATTGACGTCCCTGACTCCGTTCACATTCTAGGAGAGTAGCGGGCGCCTCTTCTCGGAAACATATTTGGCAACATTTGATGGGAGTGACCCAACAAAACCCCTGTATCTCGCGGTATGGTCAACAGTTTTAAGTGATCGTAGATACACCTGATCATCTCATGCAGGTCGATGGTGACGTATTTGATGTTTCGAGTAATAGCAGGACGTATGGTCCAGGAGGTCCTTACCACCATATGTGGGTATATGCTATGCTTCCTAGACTTCCTTACCATTTATTTGCAGGGTCGGAGTGGACGCAGCCAGATCATTTGGTACCGGATGTTTTGCTACTCACCGGACACATGACCTACGAGGTCTGACTGACAACGAGCTCAGGGTTGGTAACAACGGCGTTTTCCGTGTTCACACAAGACTAATCTGTCGATACACATGTAGGGCGTCCAGCACTGGAAGAAGTTCTTTGCGGAGCATAAAACATACTATAAAGTTGGCAAAGTCTTGCACCACCCGATTGATCCCAAAAGTCCGATACCTGAACATTGTGATCCAAAGAAAGAGCAGAAGAGTCATCCAACAACCGGGAATTCTAACCCAATGTCCCATTCTAAGGGTAATTCGGAGACGCCAATCCGCGAGGAGTTATAGTCTACAGGCAGAGCTATTGATGTCCATTACTATTTAGCATGTATGGCGTATATATAAGTCTAGTGTTCCGTATGGCATGTCTACATAAGGTTTTTCATGAAACAGACTGTTCGTGTCACATCTTCCGGTCGGTATCGGCATACAGCCAGTTGCCCGTTTTTTTAAGACTGGCCCCAGTAATGATTAGTATGCCTTCGACAAAGAACCACTCGCCTGCTTACCTGAGGTGCACCGTGCGTCATAAAGTAGTTCCTCAGTATTGGAAAGTCAGCGATTGATCCATTAATCATTGACGAGAAGGGGCTCTCCCGATACTTGGCGACGATGATATTTCCGCGCCACGCAGTTGCCTCTCTGAATGATCGCCCCTGGATTTCCCTAAGACACTTATTGATGGGGAAGGGCATCCCGTCACGGGAGACGGTCGGATAGAAGATGACGTAAGGATTAACGAATTTTTTGTTCATACCGTCGAGAGCCTCGACGAGCTATGAGTCCAACGTCAGATTTCGACAGAAATTATACGCGATTTTGTACTCACGTGATAATGCCAGGCTCGGGGACCGAGGCCCTCGGCGATGTAGTCCATGTAGACCTCAGGATGTGGCATCCGAGCAGGTAAGGTGCTATACGGAGCGTGTGGGTCGGGTACCGACATGGGACTTGTCATCAAAGCCACCATATGCGGATTACGACCGTCAGAAGGAAAGAGAAGAGCCTCAAATGACACTAGTTGGTCCATGATGTCACCAGAAGGAGATGGATTCGAGTACGCTTGGTTTTCGGAGAGAAGATAAAGTAAGATTTGAGCAGAAAAGTAGAAATAGTTGTAGACCTCAGGTCTCAGACTAGTGTGGACTTCAAGTCTCAACGGTGCAGTCGAGCACTTTGAGGGAAAGAGGAGTAAGTGGCTCTTCCTTATAAAGTTCTTACCTGGAGACATGAGGACAGGCCGCCGAGATCTGTGAAGTATCACAAATAATACAACGGTTTTAGTGCAGACACGAGGACGGTCAATAGAAACAGGTTAACGAATTAAATTGGATGCGCCGGGACGTAGATGAGTCGCGTCTAAGTGGATTTGCAATTTGATGATGGGCAGTCATAATAGTCCACCCGATCTACTCTGGCCTGTTTGATCGTATTCAGCCTGGATAATGGATGATGATCTTGATTCTGTAGTGATCACAATGTGGACGCTGTGAGTGCGGGAAGCAACGTAGCATAATAAAGCCCTACTAGTGCGCGGGAGGTACTGACAAATCAGGAAGTTTTGATGCTTATTAGCTTATTCCCTACCGCGCCGTCTTCTTGAGGTCGTAGAGGACATAAAAATTGCAAAAGTTGACATAAAATTCAGGGTATGTATTTTCTCTACATGCCTTGAGGTCGTTGTTGACAGTTTTGGGGTCGATCATTAGCAAAGCGCGTGTTTGTCTGCGTGCGTTTTTAGTCCTTCCGAGTCGGCTCGGCACTCTCACAGCTTACCGGTTGAAGTAAAAGCCAATCTTATCTGTTACAACTCACTTTCGGGAGTCGCGAACAAACCGACAGATTTATATAACATCAGATATGGCGGAGCCCTTTTTCAATTCCACTGCAGACGTCTTACAATGTATTGCTACGTGCGTCCAACCTGGCCGCGGCTCCTCGAATTGGCCATCGAGCAATACGGCGTGTAAACAAGGGGTATGAACGTGGATAGAAGTCTTTCGCGGCCAACTCATGATTCTAATGTCATATAGCCGGTCCAGACCTTCTCCAAACAGATTGGTCCTAGCGGTACCTATGCACTATTGGTGTAAGATCCCGTGCACCAAATCTCTAAAAACCTCCGCTTCCAAACTGATCATACAGTGCTTGTGACTCGTACGACACCTTGAAGGCTGTCTGACCGCCCCTTTAAGGATGGTATGAGATCATCTCGTGACAAGGAGACTCATCTAGGCTCAGCCCACTCCCAGCGATAGGAATGTTCTCTTTTTCATTCATTTACCAAATCTTCTGATCCGTTCCCTGGGGGCACTCTCAACGTTGTAGTGACTGCGTCCACAGGGCCTAGAGCATTTACATTGTGACGCAACAGGTTTCCGCCTACTTCCAGTTACGAGAACAGATTTTTGGGGTTAGCCCTCCAGGATGGCTATCGCTGTACGATATACCTGATTGAGACGAATCGTTAATGCCCGGCATACACACCAGTGCGTGTTCGTGATGGGATCCGCCATGACTTGAGCGCCACCTGTGATGTTTTAGCACGGCGCGGTTATGTTGTCTCATTTGAAGCCTAGATAAGGTGAGATTGAAGGATGTAGGAAACATAGGGGATTAGCTTTGCGCCACCACGACTTCATGTTGCTGTAGGTAATGCACGTCCAATGAATCGGTCCATAAATGCATAAAGGCCTTTTACTTATCATCCCACTCAATCGAACGAGATATTAGTATAATTGAGCATCATGACCCATCAATTATTCATGTCCGCATGGTAGTAATAGATCAGGCAGGTGGTTGCACGCAGCTGCACAGCACACAATAAAGTATAAAATCTCGAGTGCGTATAACAGCTGTATGCACTGTTTTCGACACGATTGATACCCAAGTAGTATATAGTATATACTCTAGTGAAAGTCTGTTTGAAACTGATACAGGAGTCCACGGATCGATCAGACAGTATATATATGAGTTAGCGTGTTTCTCGATCAGACATACCCTTCGTACTGTCCCACAACGAAAAGAAACCGAAGAAACAAGCTACCACGAGCGCTGGTACCACACGACGCCTGTCTTACTAGGCTGGGTTGGGTCACCTTGGGTGCCTGTTAGGCGAGATCAACGTTGCAACTAAAGTTCATTTTGATGCTTTTAGGCGCTTCGAGTTGTCAGCCGAAAAAGGTAACTAAGTTTAAGCCACTAGCGCCTATTGTTTTCCAGTAGCGCAGACCTTGACCTCTCTTTGCAGGGACAAGCCATTTGTTGCTCTATCGTCTGCTTGTACATCATCTGGCTACTATCTATTCTACCATCAGAATGAACAGTGGTAACATTCTCATTGCCGCTCAGCTCTCGTCGCTTTATCCTTCCTCTAATGCCGTATCCCTAGTTCTTCAGACTGAACGTCGAAATCTTCCACTCCCCCCACCACACACCGACACGGATTCGTCGTCAGAACATGCTTCATATTCATCAACATTCTATGCTCCTCATACAGGAACAATCCTTCTGCGCGTTATTCACGGTGGTCTGATATTGGAACTCATCTCTCTTTCTACTGATATCCCCCCCAATTCGATTCGTCTTCCCCTCTGCAGTCTTGCCTGCTCCAGCTATCTTCGCATGGGGCGAGAAGGAGTTACACGTACTGGCTGTAATCTCTAGCGGCTCATTGTTCCGTTTGGTTCTACCCACCGTCAACCCGACGCGATTGTGGCACGATCCATTGCCCAAACAGTGGAGTCGAGAATATATAGTTAAAAACGTGCCAGAACAGTTTTATGGCGTGGTGCAAGCACAAGGTTTACTATGCGTGGTGATTGGGTTGACAAATGGCTCCCTTATCCGCATAGAAGCTGAGAATATCGGAGATGACAACTTCCATGGTATGTACTTTTAACGTCCGACGAGTCACTGTCTTTGACATTCCGCTGCTGCGTAGATCTTTGGGCGGAGCATGTTTACTCGCCAAGTTCATTTTGGGAACACTCACGTCGTATTTGCCTAGTCTACAATCCTCGAGCTCTGCAGGATCAGAGATTCTCTCTGTTGCTAGCAGGCCGCAACCCACCGAGTTGGGCCACATATGGACGCTCTCACGGGATCGTACTTTACGACTTTGGACAGCAAAGGGTGGCTGTGTTGCCTCCAAAGCTTTGTCTTTGTCAGGCAAGGCGTCTAGCGAGTCATATGCGACTTCCAACGGCATCAAATCTGAGCTTCTTGGAGCTGAGCCACGCAATCTCCTTCGGATATTTGGAAACGGGGGCGACGATGAAACTACGTACGCCGTTGCGTTTACGCCAACTCCTTCATATCCACAGTCTGGTGGTTATTTCCAACTCGTTGCCATTAACTCCGATCAAATGCGCGAGGTTCAGACCGTCGAATGTTCTGCCTCCAGCACTCATTGTCACCTTCAAGATTTCATAATTAACGACGACTTCCTGTACACATTATGGGAACGTCAAGGGTCCTCAATGACGGAGAGAACAAGGTTAAATTTAGCAGGGACTGGTGGTCTGATGCAATTTGGGAGACTGCTACCTATGGAGAAGAGACGGACTTGACTCCTACGAATCTCGACGAGCTCCTTCGCTCCCCCGGTTCATTGGCCGATAAATTCATGACGGCCATATTAAGACCAGGCGTATTCTCTCCACTTACTCTGCGGACTGCTGTGGAGCAGTACACAGATGCATGTCTCTCAGTCTCCGGACCACATCCACCTCCTCAACTCACATCCTCTCACCCACTACGGCAGAAAACATCGCTGCGGTAGTCGGCTGCACTGTGGCTTTAATGCAGGATCCACAGACAGGGCGCTGCAGCACGATCGGTATTGGAATGCGCTCAAAAGAGATTGGGAGGGATTTGTCGCACGTTGCCGTGAAGTTGAGCGGAGCGCACGCTGGCCTCTGGGATTGGGTAAAGGAAAGAGCAGGGATGAAGTGATCGTGATAGAACGAGAACGCGTGGGTGTCTATGTGAAGGAAGACCTGCCACTAAGTGTCCACCGGTACCTTTCGGACTCCCTCCCAGTGAACCTCATTTGCCGTCCTGGACATACTCTGGACGCTTTGCGACAAGATAGGGCACGAGGCGCTACAAAACCTAGAGACCAGGATTGTTGATATTCTCCACCAAGAGATCGCGCGTTTTCCATTGTGGATATTATTGAAGACCAAGCGCAGCGCTTCAACTTCAAGGCTTCCCTTGATGAGCCATCCGAAGCCAGCATTATAGCAAGGTTGCAAGGCATAGAAGACCTCGATGGCGCCGTCCGAATAATCCTTGACCTCGTCGCAGGCTTTGAACAAGAAGTAAAACGGGAAGAGGATGAAGTCGAGCTGTTGCTCCCAAGCAGTCGATCTGATTGGACGACCGCTTTGTCTACGTCATACATCACAACGGCGGTGCATGCCCGCTATGATATATGCATTGCACTGGTCACCTTGCTGTTCTTCCTAGCTGATGATCTGAAGGAATGGGATCCTTCGCTGGTAGAAGAAGTCTTCGCCGTGTTCCGAGGGCTGGCGATGTTACGATCTGTAGCACGCCAACCTGCGGCAGACACAGGCGGTGAACAAGAGGCATCGGACGAGTTATTAACCACTGACGATGTAATTGCTCGAATGAGCAACATGCATGTGTCTAGGAATCAGGCTCGCTTTGTCCCGACTTTTTCGCTACTTCACCGCCTCGCAGGTCAGTCCGGTGAGACGACAGAACTACCAGGGGCAGCTCATCGCTTTTTGGACGCGAGCGGCATGCTTCAGTCTACTTCCCCTGCTCGAGTGACGCAGTTCGAAGCGCTCTTTTGTGAACGTCTCCGCCTTTTGGGATACTACGAAGTCGCCCGCGAAATGCTGGCATGGCTACCGCGCACACCGGGCGTAGTATTCATTGCTGCATGCCTGTACATCAATATTGGTCGTGCTGAAGATGCTGCCCAGCTGATGGAAAAAGTTGCTGGAAGCTTTGGTGAGAATGTCGCTTGAAATCGACAGTTTCGTGCTTATTTTTCTCCCGTAGGTCACGATAGTGGGCTCTCCTTGGAGGATGCGGAAACGCTAGCCTCCGTTTTGCCTGGAGCTGTGCTCTTCGATTCTGAATTCACTTTTTACATCCATGCATCTGCCATCTTCAGATCAAGTGGCTTGATTCAACAAGAAGTGTCATTCATTCGGCTTGCGCTGTCTGTTGCACCCCAGGACGTTGATACATCTGAGCTATGGTTCGGCCTCATCCGAGGGTATATAGATCTCGGCTTCTATGAGGATGCGTATTCAGCAATCATCGCGACCCCATACGATAGCGTGTATGTCTTAAATTCAAACCCCAGATGTTCACTCACAACGGCCGCAGGAAAAGGGAATGCATTTCTCAGTTGGTTTATCGAATGTGTGAGGAAAGCACAATCGAACAATTGATGTCCTTCAATTTTGCCACTTTTTCGGTTGAAATTGAAGATGCATTGGCGTTCAAAGCACGCAATACGGACCCTCGAGCACGTCCCTTCTACTCAAGAATACTCTACACGTGGTATACGCGCAGAGGGGACCATCGCAACGGTAAGTTTTCGACCGTCTATATTCGCATCACTTCTTAAACCCTTGATCTAGCTGCGCGGACTATGTATCAACGCGCACGTAAATTACAGGAAAACACCGCTCATTCAACTGACGTTATCACCCTGATGGAAGAGCAGCTTGAGGCGTACTTGCTCGCTATCAATTCTCTTCTCTCTTGGGTACCAAATGTGCTTGGGTTGTGATACAAGCTCCACCGAGTGCCACGATCGATACTGAGGTAAGTCTCCAGAAAAATTTGTCGTTATCTGCGCGCTTTCTATGTTGACGTTTGCAACCAGTCTCACAAGCGACGGAGGCTTTCTAAAAATATTCCTGATTCAACATTTAATGGGGACAAACAAGATTCAGAGATTGTCAATCTCAGCAACTTTAAGTATGACTACACGCTGCTTTCTGCTCGACTGTGGTTGATCCGAAGAGATCCCACACTTCTGTCTGCCGCAGGCTAGTTCATAATTTAGACAGTTGTTTGACTCACTATGTTAACGTAAACACTTTACCCCATCAGATGTCCTGCTTTCACCGGTATCGATCGTACTCCGATTAGGCCAAGCAAACCAGTTCGATATGGCGATGGCTACTGCTCGGAGCCTCGATGTTGATATGAGCGAATTATTTGCGACATTAACAACCCAGTGTTTACGGCTGTCTCGCAACCCGGAAACTGTACTGTGAGTTGACCCTTCCGATCTCACTCCTGTGAACTGTGCACTCACTAAGAAAACACAGCC
>JABBWI010000349.1:0-69351 GCA_016647755.1 Suillus subluteus
CGACAATTCACTCAACACTGATCAAAACATGTCCTCACCTAATGGCGCAGATGGGGCGCCTTACTTCAGCTTCTTGCACAGCTAGTGCAGGGGCAACAGGACTTTGGACAAGCTGTAACTCAGATTTTGGCTCAGCCCGCACTGGCACCACGGGCACAGCCTACACCTCCTCTTAAAGCATCAGTCTCAGAACCTGATGTTTATGACAGGAAATATGACACCTTTGATCCCTTCATGAGTCAACTCTATTTGTTATTTTCCGCTAAACCAGCTGTCTATGTCAATGACCAGATGAAGATCATTACTGCTTTGTCCTTTATGAAGAAAGGTTTTGCAGGAACCTGGGCAACCAATGCTATGAAGGAGGTGAGAGAAGGAACTCTTACGTTTGTGGATTGGGTAGCATTTGAAAGGAAGTTGAAAGAGGTGTTTGATGATCCGAACAAGAGGCGGGCAGCTCAGGTGAAACTGCATGCATTGAAGAAAAACCCCAAACAATCTGTGGACAAATACTTTGCAGAATTTGATCAACTTGCGACTCTTGCAGGGTTCAACGATGAAGCTCTGCTTGATGTTTTACAGCAGAACCTCGACAAACCAACCTTCAATGCGATTGTAGCAGCTCCGCAAGTTGATCGAACCTTAGTTGCATGGAGGGATTATGCAAAGAGGTATGACAGGAATAAGAGGGCTAATGAGAGAAATGAAGGAGGAGAAGTTATGAGTGGAAGGAGATTTGGAGATGGACGAGCGGGACCAGGATGGATCAGACCTGGAAATATGCCAGGAGGACGAGGTTATCTGAATACGGGGACCACTGGGACGGCTGGCACAGGTGCGAACACTGGGGGTCAAACGGGCACAGGGGGCACCAACACCGGGGGTGGACGCACCTTTCCTGGACGAGGGGAACCTATGGACCTTGATTGCAGCGTGGACATGCTGTTCAGCCCAAATGCTATAACTGCGGAGAACAGGGACATCTTGCTCATGGTTGCCCTAAACCATGAGGTTGGAATACTATGAGGGCAGTTTTTGAGGGGTTAACAGAAGAGCAGAAGGGAGACGTGGCGGAGATTTTTAACTTACAAGAGAAGCCTGAGGAGCAGCATGAGGATTTTTGAAGACGCTGGGAGAAAAGGGTGCAAACTCACCAGCGGATTGTATGATAAGTGCTGAATCAGTCAATGAAATATGTGGTTCAGACTCCCAAGCACCCAGTTCTGTAGATCAAACAAAAAGCAAGTTGCAGAAGAAAAATCAACAGGAAAAGGAGCAGAAAAAAGAGGTGGCTAGTAAAAGATGGTTAGAAGATGAAGAAAAGGGGAAGAAAGGTTCTCTACTCTGGACTATGGAGATGCTTCATTCAGATAATGAGAAGGCGTTAAAGACATTGCGTCGCTGGACAAATCGTCAGTGAACCTCCGAGGTTGATATCGACCTTCTCCTTCAACTTCGACAGCTTACTCCGACCCAACAAAAGGAGGTTCTTTGGGAATTGAAGCGTCCAAGAAGTTGGATCCACAGGATCAATCAAAACTTTGTTGTCACATCAGTTATTATTCGTACTCTTGATGATCAATACCTTTGAGCTGAATGCTCTTCTGGATTGTGGAGCCACTGGCTGCTACATTGACGAGAGGTTTGCATGAGCAAAAGGTCTCAATCTCGAACCTCTTCCTTGACCCATTCTGGTCTATAATGCAGATGGCTCACATAATGAAGGAGGTCCAATCCAATCAGTGGCTAAGATGCATCTCCAAATTTGAGACCATGTTGAAGTTTTTAGCTTTGCAGTAACAAACACCGGCAAAACATACCTTATCATTGGTTGTGATTGGCTCCACAAACATAACCCTTCCATTGACTGGCGCACTGGTGATATTACCTTTAATCGCTGTCCACTCGCATGTCACGCCACGCTCGGGGAAGGTTGTCTCATGAACCAGAAGAAGAACCCAAAACAAGATGTGAAAGGACTATGAAGGTTGAGGAGGGAGACTGTATCTTTGTCACCAAGTTTACAACTGAAGGGATTGAAGAATGGCACTATTGGGAGAATGAGAATATGAGCTGTGGAAACTCGGTCACAGAAGTTAGTGGAAGAAGCATTGAAGATGGGGAAGAAGATGTCATTGGAAGAACTCCTTCCCAAACACCTCGAGGATTTTACACCAGTATTTGAGAAAGCTTCATTCGATCGATTACCAGAATGACGTCAGTGGGATCACACCATCGAACTCAAGCCAGAGGTCGAACCTTTCAATAGCAAAATCTATCCGCTAAGCCTTGCCGAACAAGCAGAGTTGGACAAGTTTATTGAGGAACATCTACGCATGGGACGAATATGACCCTCAAAGTCTCCTGTCACATCACCATTCTTCTTTGTTAAGAAGAAGGATGGTTCCTTACGGCCTGTTCAGGACTATCACAAGTTAAACACGGCAACCATTAAGAACCGTTATCCTTTACCTCTAATTTCTGAGGTAGTGCACAAGCTTCATGATGCTCGCTACTTCACCAAGCTGGATGTTCGCTGGGGATACAACAATATTCGTATCCGAGAAGTGGATGAGTGGAAAGCCGCGTTCACAACTAACCATGGTCTCTACAAACCTTTAGTCATGTTCTTTGGCCTCACCAATTCACCCGCTACCTTCCAAATGATGATGAACAACCTATTTTGTGGACTTATTAGGTGTGGGGTAGTCATCGTATACATGGACGACATCCTTATTTTTACCAAGTCTCTTGAAGAACATCGACAGGTCACTCGAGAAGTCCTTCAAATTCTTTGCGATAATCATCTGTACCTCAAGGCTGAGAAATGCGCCTTTGAGCAGACAGAAATTGATTACCTTGGCCTTATCATGTGACATGGTAAAGTCTCCATGGATCCAGTAAAGGTGAAAGGAGTGCAGGAGTGGCCTCGGCATACCATGAAGCGTGAACTTCAACAGTTTCTAGGTTTCGTCAATTACTAACGATGCTTCATACAAGGTTTCGCTCACATTGCTCATCCTTTGCACTGATTAATGGGGAATGAGTTGTGGCATTGGGGAGTGGAGGAAGAAAAAGCCTTCCAGGGTCTAAAAGTTGCTATCACGACGGCACCCGTGCTTATTATGCCAAGGGATGACGCACCTTTTTGAGTGGAGGCAGATAATTCGAATTACGCAACTGGTGCCGTCTTATCTCAACTTCACGATGATGGCAAGTGGCACCCTATTGCTTTCAGCTCACGCGCACTATCAGATGTTGAACACAATTATGAAATCCACAATAAAGAACTTCTGGCGGTCATGCGGTCCTTAGATGAATGGTGGCATTATCTCATGGGTGTGCAACATACTTTTGAAATCCTTACCGACCATAAGAACTTGGAATATTTCACGTTGGCCAAGAAACTTAATCGTCGTCAAGCACGTTGGGCATTGGAACTCGCCGAATATGATTTCAAATTAGTTCACAAACCAGGGAAGAATCACGGGAAACCTGACGCCCTCTCGAGATGAGCGGACCATAGAAAGGGGAGGGAGATAATGAGGATCGAGTCTTATTGAAAGAAGAGTGGTTTAGAGCGGTTTCAATGGAGGTAGAATTAGAGGGAGACGAAATTTTGACAAAGATTTGAGCCTCAAAGAGAGTTGAAAGGTTTGTGAGAGAAGCCATACGAAGGGGTGAAAAGAATTGGAAGGAAGAGGATGGGTTGAATTTGTGGAAGAATCGCATCTATGTGCCAAATGAGCAGACTCTCCAAGAACAAATCATCCACATTCATCACAACTTACCTGTATCAGGTCACCCAGGACATTTCAAGACCACAGAGTTAATCCTGCAGACATATTGGTGGCCCCGAATCCATGCGGATGTAGCACGCTATGTGAGTGGTTGTGAAAGATGTCAGTGAACTAAAACATTCCCCGCCAAACCGTTTGGATTACTTGCACCTAATCCGGTACCAGAACACAATTGGCAGTTCGTGTCAGTTGACCTCATTACACAACTTCCCCGCAGCAAAGGAAACGATGCTATCCTAGTTGTCGTGGATTGGTTGTCCAAGATGATACGTCTTGCACCCACCAATGGAGAACTTTCATCTGAAGGACTCGCACATTTATATTGCGATTGAGTATGGCAGGACTTCGGCATTCCAGAATGAGTTATTAGTGACCGCAGGTCCCAGTTTGTTTCCAACTTCATGTGCGACCTAAACCAACTTCTTGGGATTCAGACCAACCTATCCTCTGCCTATCATCCACAGATGGACGGTCAGACGGAACGAATCAATCAAGAGGTCGAACAATACCTTCGTCTATTCACTAACTATTGTCAAAATGACTGGGCGGAATGGTTACCTCCTGCTCAATTCAGTTATAATGACAAGATTCAATCCTCTACTGGGTACTCACCCTTCTTCCTAAATCACAGACATCATCCTCATAAATGTATTGAGCCCCGAACCAGTGTCAAGGCAGAAAGCACGGATGTTTTTGCTTCTTGCATGCATACCCTCAGCCAAGAAGCTATCACAGCTTTAGCGTGAGCAGCTGAGGACATGAAGCATTATTATGATGAACATCATCGCGAGGCTCCAGATTACCTACCCGGAGATTTAGTTTACCTGGAGGCAACCAATTTGAGATCTAATCGTCCCTGAAGAAACTTGATGATTGTCATTTTGGTCTGTTCAAAGTTCTAAAGAAAGTTGGAGAACATGCGTATAAACTGGACCTGCCACGTACCTGGAAAAGAATCCATCCTGTCTTCCATACCACCTTCCTTTGTCCCTATAAATCACCAGCTTCTTCATTGCAACAACAACCGCCACTGCCACCACCAATAGATCTCGGAGGGACGCCGGAGTATGAAGTTGAAGAGATCCTGGATAGTCGAGAAAGATGAGGAAAGAAGGAATTTTTGGTGAAATGGAGGGGACAACCAAGAGAGGAGAGCACTTGGGAGCTGGAACGGAATCTGAAGAATGAGTTTGGGACGAATGAAGCCTTTCAAAAGTTTTTGATGCGTGACAGAGAACACCTCAAGATACATATTCCGCGTCATGCGGAATGGAGGTACATAATGCCCCAAGGAATTTATGACTGGAGGATAGGGACATTTAGGAGGATTGTCGATGAAGACATCGACCTTGGGAGGGGGTAATGTGATGAAAAGAACGGTCCGACTGTTTCCGGGACTAGCGGACTTTCAACCTGTGTTATGATGTATTCATCAGTAGTTCTGTTCCCTGTTTTTGACCTTGTTTATTCTACCACCGCAGTCTTGTAACAAGCACTCTATCTTGTTCCTCTCTATAGGATCGTTATCAGAGCTCCAACAACAGACTTAGGGTGTTGTTGACAGAGTCCACCGCTTCCTGCAAGGTGAGAAATCCTTCTTAATGATTGTCGAAGAGGCCAAGGTCACTTCATCAGGAAAACCTTCCTGTGCTAACTTAGAGTGATTTAGAGTATTTAGAGATATTTAATTGAAGTTGTCCTAATAGCACAGATTAGAAGGCTAGCGAATGCTATTTTACCTCATTTCAATTGACGAAAAGCTTTCGCCAACCTAGAAAAATTAGAGAAAGCTAGACAAGCTTACATTGACCTGGTCAAAGACTCAAAGTTAGACAGACTTTTCACACTTAACGAGTACAGCAACAAATTAATGATCATTAAAATTGGGTATCTGTGCAGTAACATATGAGAGAAACAGATGTATGAAAAGGGAGTGGTGGTTTGATTGACGAGATCAGGATTAATACTATGAAACAAGCTGGAAATTTGATCCTCTCCGCACCATGATCAGAACATGCCGCGACTTGATCAGTAAAATTTACTCATCATCCATACTGTCCAAGTCCAAGAATGAGAGGCTGTCATCTTGGTTGTAGGCTCCACTGATGCTATGACGGAAGCGACTGAAAACAACGGTCAGCAAAGTGCCAGCTGCTTGGACCTAGACTTACTTGACTTCCTCATATATGTCGGACATCATCTTGTGAAATTTAATGGGCGCCTTCTTTTGGATACTGCCCAACAATGACATGTGGTGGTTATAGATATCCAAGAACTGATTACCCGTGAATTTAAAGTCATCACTTGACTTGTTCCGCTTTGCGAGTAGGGTAGCACGAATCTAGCAGCAAAGAACAGTGATGAGCAGACAAATAGAAATATGGTAAGACTTACTGCAGTGCAAACTATGGCCAACATGGGGATTGGAATCTCGGGCGGCCACCCTTGTTCTTCACGATATGTAGAAGCGCTGGCTACACTGCACACCAATGGACTTCAACTGTTTGAAGAATACCTCATGTAGGATGAGGAACACAGGCTGTGTTTGATACAGTTTCTGTCAGTTCGGTGAAGGGAGGCCAGCAGCCTTGAACAATGTGATTCGTCAGCACAACAACAACTTCATACAAAAAAAAACGAACATCAAATGATTGCAGGAAAATGTATGAATGACTTGCGAGAAGCCGATCAATGATTGCGTTGGAGTTGGAGCCACCCAGACAGAAGTAACCTATAATACTCTTACTAGTCACTTCCTTGATATCGCTGCGAAATAGACTAGCACGAGCATCGATCTATGGATAATGTCAATGGTAGTTTACAGTAAAGATACAACACTTACTAGATTTGTGAGTGCCAACAAATACTCGTCATCTGTCTGCATCCGTTTCTCGATTGGCACTGCAGTGTGGTACTGTGCGGCCTTTAGCAATATGTCGCGTGTATATATGTTCTTGGTTACAAGATCAGGGTACCCATGCTCGAAGGCGATGTATGCCTTGACTTCGAGAATGCCTCGTTGAATGACCTTGCGGAGCTCGATGTTCTGGTCTGTGAGTCGGACTGACCCTGTCTTTGTGTAAACAATACGTGCTGTAGGATCTAGTACATGAAGCGAGGATTCATGGGACTCAGCCTTGGATTCAGCATTGCTGTGAGCCTCGGACTTGATATTGAGGGAGCCAACATTGGAGTTGTCTGAGTCTTTAGCCTTGTCTTCAAGCAGAATGGATTCTTCAGAACAGGTCCTACTGGTCTTCTTGACACGTGAGGTGGGACACTGGGACTCAAATGACGAGCATGTCATTATCGGGTCCCACAAGGGGACATATTGTTGGCACAGGTAATACTGTTACTTACAGCTAAGTAGTAAAAAAATAACTCACCTCCGCCGCATGCTTTCTCTCTCTTGCATTCGATGGCTTCAGTTGTGACCCCCAAACGGGTGGAGGAGGAGTCTTTGATGACTGTGACGTGCTCATTGCCTTTGGGGATGGTGATGTAGCTGCTGTTTGGCCCTGGTAAGGCCTCTTCAGGCAGGCCATTGTAGGAATCTAGTAGTGTGAAGGCTAGGTAAGTACCAAACACTGTATTGTAAGTACTCACTTCTCCTGACAACCCCTTGGCAACACTTTCTGCAGGTTCTGTCTCAGATTCCAAGTCTTCAGCACTTTTGGACATGCTAGCATCTGACTCAGGCTCTGATTTGATATCGATGGCTGACTTGCGCACTGCAGTGTAAGTTAGTAAGTGCCACGTGGCAACACCGTGACGAAGCACTGACCTTTCTTGGATTGCTGCCACCGTGACATTTGAGCTTCCTCCGAGTCCTCTGAATCTGAAGTGAATAGTGATCATTCTGATCAATGTGAGTAAGCTTCTAATATTTCTGCAGGAAACGAGACTTACTACTGCTTTTGACATTTTGTTTTTGGCAGGCACTGCAGCTACTGTTGCCTTCGTTCTGCGACTCAGAACTGAACATGTCACGCCACATAGTAAGTAATTACTGCATGTAATCATCAGTAATATGAAGGACTTACCTTTGCCAGACTTTGCCTGGTCACTGTGGTCAGGGCTGACTTTGCCTGAAGTTGAAAGTTCATGCTTGTGTGACTGCTTGCTTCGGGCTTCGAGAGGTTGCCATACTGAGCTCGGCAACAATGTTGAGGTGAGTGTGAATGTACAATGTATGATGCTACTACTTACCTGGATTTTCTAGCACTAGATCCTTGGCTTTGCGGCGCACTTGGACTGAGTGAGTTTCTCAACCTTGGTGTTCGAAAAAAAAACTTACGGTGTGAATTAGACACCATTGAAGTTTGCAGTAAAATGAACTTGAAGGAGCGAAGAAAATGAAACAAATGTGTGGCTGTCTTTCTGCTCAGCTGGCAAACTGAAAGACTACTTTGGAGTGGTGAGTGAGTGTTTTAGTTAAAGAAAATTTCGTCTCTCAATCATTTAAATCAGCCTCGGTGGTTTATATTCCATAAAGCAGTGCAAGGGTTGCCGGTATCACTTTCCCTGTCAGGTTTAGCTCATTATTCAGTGAGTCTATAGTCAGAAACTTTAACACAGGCTTACTACCAAGTAGTCTTAGTGCGTGTCTCCTCATTTGCTTGCTGAATCTCAGCCTGAGGCAGTATGTTATCATCTCCCTCTATTTTTCCCTTGGCTCATTCACTGAACTAGGAACGTCAATTTTTGCTCGTATTGCTGCAGTGCCTCCCCACCCACCATGCTCAGTGCTATTGAGCGGTCAAATGATTAGCGGCATACGCTGCTTCGAGCAAACACATTCTGCCAGAACACATGGTAAGTCTCGTTTTTATCTGCCGAATCCCTTGCTGCTGATGCACTTGCTGGTTTCCAGTGTATCCAGGCCTTAGAGACACAGGCAGCCACATTGTATTGACCCCAACCCCAAATCAAATCCAGCATGATCATGGCCCTTACTCTGCAAATCTCAGCATCACTGTAGAACCACCACCTCGTTCATACCATTGATCTCATCATCATTACACATCTTCAACATCTCTCAGCTCTGCTGCACTCCCTCCAGGCCCACTCCCTCCTCCTCCATCCACCCGTGATGTTCGTCCTTGCTTAGGCAGCTTCGATGGGTGTGTCTGACGTGCACGTGTCTGCTATCCTCACTGACCCCCTCCTGCTGCTCCATTTGATCGATGAAAAGGTATGCTGTATCATTCATCATCTTGCAATGGAGCCTGATGGCAAGCCTCCGCCTATACCCACCCTAGAAGCAAAGATCTTGAAGAATACCCCGATGATCTCGGAGATGTGGTGGCTGCATTGTTCTCTATCTGCGGTCTTAGTTCTGGCCTGTCTATGAACTGGCCACCGGCCTCCACTCATCATCTACTCCAACACCAAGCAAGAAGGTTCGCGCATTTAAATTAACCTATGTTGTTCTATCTATCTAACATGTCTTGAATACTAGGCTACTGCAGCCCTGGCAAATATCTCACTAGATTCGCCAACCAAGCCATCAGATGACGAGGACACTCTTCCTGTTTTGATCAATGATTGCAAGTGTTCGGTCTCGCTGGACTCTCAAAACACTGAGGACGAGCGTGAGGAGCTTCACAAGAAGTTTGTCGGTGAAATTGACCTACCTGAAAGTCAGTGGCTTGGTTTCATGTGTGAATTAATCTTCAACTTAGCTTTTTATTTCAGGTGAAGAGCCTTTGCTCAGAGAATCCAAGTGCCATTTCGGTCTTTGTCCCATTCAATACCACGAGGTTTGTTACTGTCTGGAGTCTCCCATTGACTTCAACTTAGCTTTTCATTTCAGGTGAAGAACCTTTGCTCAAAGAATCTAAGCACCATTTCGTTCTTTTCCCCATCCAATACCATGAGGTTTGTTACTGTCTGACATCCTGTTAACTTCATTTTAACAATTCACTAGATATGGCAAATGTACAAGAAAGCTGAGGCATCATTCTGGAGTGCCGAGGAGATGGACCTCTCAAAGGACGTCCATGACTGGACCAACCGTCTGAATGATAACCAATGTCACTTTGTTTCACACGTCCTTGCTTTCTTTGCTGCATCTGACGGCATTGTTAATGAAAACCTCCTTGAACGTTTCTCGAAGTGTGGTGCTTCTACAGCTTCCAAATCATGATGGAGAACATTCACTCTGAGACCTACTCACTTCTCATCAACACTTACATCAAGGAATCCGCCCAGTGCAAATACCTCTTTGACGCCATGGAAACTATTCCTTACATCAAGCACAAGGCTGACTGGGCACTCAAGTGGATATCTGATCAGTATTCCACCTTTGGTGAGCGCTTGGTCACCTTCGCTGCCATCAAAGGCATCTTCTTCTCTGGTTCCTTTGCATCCATCTTCTGGCTCAAGAAGCGTGGCCTGATGCTTGCTCTCTAGCCACCTCAAGCGTCGCTCGCACCCTGATACTGTCAAGTGTATCATTACACAGGCTGTCATCATCGAGCAGGAATTCCTCACTGGTTCATCATTACCTTCGGATTGCTCATCTTACGCTGACTGTCTCTCTACTGATGAACAGGACGACTTGCAGAAGCTCCATGCCGCAGCATATCCACCCTAGAAACAAAGATATTAAATAAAGACCTTCTTCCTCACTGGTTTGTCATTACCTTTGGATTGCTCATCTTATGCTGACTGTCTCTACTGACGAACAGGATGACTTGCAGAAGCTTCATGCTGCAGCATATCCACCCTAGAAACAAAGATATTAAATGAAGACCTTCTTCCTCACTGGTTTGTCATTACCTTTGGATTGCTCATCTTATGCTGACTGTCTCTACTGATGAACAGGATGACTCACTGAAGCTTCATGCCACAGCATATCCACCCTAGAAATAAAGATATCAAATGAAGACCTTATTGTGGTCTCAATTCTGCAACCTGTTGCTGACCTATACCTACACCTAAATCATCACAAGACTATGTCTCTGCGTCCCTGACTTCCTCATATTCTCGTTCATCGACGTTGAGCTTCACCCTTTCATCTGGCATGACAAATTTGCCGCAGCATATCCACCCTATTGCCAGTACAATCAGCAACTATGAGTTTCCGAACTCGGTATGCCACGAGCATGACACGTTCCCACATGGTCAAAACCCCCAACTGCACTTCTCCTTCTCCCACTCTTGTGGACCATCGTAAGTTTTCTATATATTCAGTTGTTTGATGTTTCTCATCAATCCTACCTAGAACATGCCTGAAACAACATGTCCTGCATGTAACAAAAAGCTTGCATCATTAAGTGGCTATAACCACCAATCCTGCTTGTTGTGATCTCTACATTCGCTCACGGCAATTTCATGCCAATCTGCCTACTCGAGTTCCCCAGAACAAAGATCAGGACATGGATATTGGAGATGCGTCTGACTTAGATCACTTGCCGCTGGAGTTCAAAGGTGATTTTTTCGGGATGTATGCTGAGGACGAGCTTGAGTGGCCAGATGATGGGGGAGCCATGGGTGATGTGCCCACAGATGAAGAGGACTTAGGTGATGATGATGCCCATGATGAATGGGAACCTCCATTGGTACCATTGGCTCACAATCCACATGAGGGAGATGATGAAGATAACGACATCTGGGACCAACATCCCCCAGACGCACAAGATCCTCATTACGGAGTAGAGGAACACCTTTGTGAACATGAAGATGCACCTATAGTTGTCCAATACCCCAACCAATGAGCTGGACAACCCATCAACCCAACCAAGCAATTGAGTAATGCAACTTATCACACACAGCTCATTGGCTCAGGCCCAAATAATGTGTATGCTCCATTCACTTCAAAGCTGGACTGGGAGATGGCTCGATGGGCCAAATTACGAGGCCCCAGTTCAACTGCATTTTCGGAGCTCGTTTCTATTGAGGGTGTAAGTTCATGATTTATTTTGAAGCTGCGAGTATTGGTATAATTATTATATGTCCAGCTTAGTGATACCCTCGGTCTCTCCTTCAAGAATACACGTGAATTGAACAAGATTATTGACAATGAACTTCCAGGCCGCCCAAAGTTTAAATGTGAGTAGATTGTTATTGCCAATGAAGCATTTGATGTTTATTTTCGTGATATCATTGAGTGTATCACAGCTCTCTTCGGGGACCTGAACTTTGCAGATTTTCTCGTATTTGCGCCTGAGCGCCACTATGCTGATGAAGATGAGACAGTTCGTTTATATCATGAGATGAATACAGGTAAATGGTGGTGGAATACTCAGGTTGGTGTTATGTGCCTTTGTAAAGCTATCGCACAGTAGATTAACATTGTATTTGTAGAAATGTCTCGACTGCGAGTGCCCTGGTGCGACAATCATTCCAGTCATTATTTTGTCGGACAAGACCCAAGTTACTCTGTTTCACAACAAGACAGCATACCCTGTCTATATGACAATAGGAAACATTCCAAAGGAGATCTGTCGAAAACCATCTCACCATGCACATGTCCTTCTCGCATACCTCCCAACAACCTGCCTTGAGCATGTCACCAATAAGGCATCTTGCCGCCACATGCTTGCAAATCTGTACCATGCTTGTGTGGGACGCGTGCTCGCTCCACTTGCAACTGCGGGCATTGATGGAGTCAATATGCGAAGTGGCAATGGGGCTGTGTGTAGATGCCATCCCCTGTTTGCGTGCTTGCTGGAGATTATACAGAGCAGGTATTAGTGACTGGAGTTAAGACGATGCAATGCCCTAGTTGTGATGTTCCCTTGGATGAACTTGGTCTTGCAGCTGGCTGGTGCTGCAAACTATCAACCACAAAACCTTGATGCAGTACTTGATGCCCTTAGTGTTCTTGATGAAGGTGGATTGGCCTTTATTCGTGCATGCACAGAGGCTGGCATTAAGCCTATTGTTCACCCATACTGGGAGGGTTTACCTTTCGTCAATATATCGAATCTATCACCCCTGACATCTTACATCAATTGTATCAAGGACTGGTGAAACATCTCCTCGCTTGGCTTTCAGAAGCATGCGGCAGTGCAGAGATTGATGCACAATGTTGTCGTCTTCCCCCGAATCACCACATCCGACATTTTATGAAGGGTATTACAACATTGTCATGCTTGAGCGGCACAGAGCACAGTCAAATCTGCCGCTTTTTGCTTGGGATAATCATCGACATTAGATTACAAAATAACATGTCTTCTTTGTGGCTCCTCCGTGCTGTTCGTGGCCTGTTGGATTTTTTATATCTTGCCCAATATCCGTGTCACAGCTCAGAGACACTGGCTCTTCTCGACGAGGCACTCAATATCTTTCACGACAACAAGGAAATTTTTGTTGACCTCGGCATTCGTAATTCCTTCAACCTACCCAAACTCCATTTCGCACTTCACTACTCTCACATGATTCGAATGTATGGCACAACAGATAATTACAACACCGAATACACCGAACGACTTCACATCGATCTTGCTAAAGATGCATATCGCTCCACAAACCACAAGAACGAGTTTGCACAAATGACAACCTGGCTGGAACGGAGGGAAAAAAATTCCACCATGAGAAATACATACAGTGGAGACTTACGGGTGCTGCGCATCACCTACACCATCATCCTCGACCTCCAGAGATGCCGTTTCATTGTACTCAGACAATGACGAAGCACCCAAGCATCAAGGCAGTCACCTTAGACAAGATTGTGAATGAATATGGTGCTACATACACGGGAAGCGTTGCTTTTGCATGTAGTGAGTGAGGGATTCGTGGAAGTATGTAGCACCATATTCATTCACAATCTTGTCTAAGGTGACTGCCTTGATGCTTGGGTGCTTCGTCATTGTCTGAGTACAATGAAACGGCATCTCTGGAGGTCGAGGATGATGGTGTAGGTGATGCGCAGCACCCGTAAGTCTCCACTGTATGTATTTCTCATGGTGGAATTTTTTTCCCTCCGTTCCAGCCAGGTTGTCATTTGTGCAAACTCGTTCTTGTGGTTTGTGGAGCGATATGCATCTTTAGCAAGATCGATGTGAAGTCGTTCGGTGTATTCGGTGTTGTAATTATCTGTTGTGCCATACATTCGAATCATGTGAGAGTAGTGAAGTGCGAAATGGAGTTTGGGTAGGTTGAAGGAATTACGAATGCCGAGGTCAACAAAAATTTCCTTGTTGTCGTGAAAGATATTGAGTGCCTCGTCGAGAAGAGCCAGTGTCTCTGAGCTGTGACACGGATATTGGGCAAGATATAAAAAATCCAACAGGCCACGAACAGCACGGAGGAGCCACAAAGAAGACATGTTATTTTGTAATCTAATGTCGATGATTATCCCAAGCAAAAAGCGGCAGATTTGACTGTGCTCTGTGCCGCTCAAGCATGACAATGTTGTAATACCCTTCATAAAATGTCGGATGTGGTGATTCGGGGGAAGACGACAACATTGTGCATCAATCTCTGCACTGCCGCATGCTTCTGAAAGCCAAGCGAGGAGATGTTTCACCAGTCCTTGATACAATTGATGTAAGATGTCAGGGGTGATAGATTCGATATATTGACGAAAGGTAAACCCTCCCAGTATGGGTGAACAATAGGCTTAATGCCAGCCTCTGTGCATGCACGAATAAAGGCCAATCCACCTTCATCAAGAACACTAAGGGCATCAAGTACTGCATCAAGGTTTTGTGGTTGATAGTTTGCAGCACCAGCCAGCTGCAAGACCAAGTTCATCCAAGGGAACATCACAACTAGGGCATTGCATCGTCTTAACTCCAGTCACTAATACCTGCTCTGTATAATCTCCAGCAAGCACGCAAACAGGGGATGGCATCTACACACAGCCCCATTGCCACTTCGCATATTGACTCCATCAATGCCCGCAGTTGCAAGTGGAGCGAGCACGCGTCCCACACAAGCATGGTACAGATTTGCAAGCATGTGGCGGCAAGATGCCTTATTGGTGACATGCTCAAGGCAGGTTGTTGGGAGGTATGCGAGAAGGACATGTGCATGGTGAGATGGTTTTCGACAGATCTCCTTTGGAATGTTTCCTATTGTCATATAGACAGGGTATGCTGTCTTGTTGTGAAACAGAGTAACTTGGGTCTTGTCCGACAAAATAATGACTGGAATGATTGTCGCACCAGGGCACTCGCAGTCGAGACATTTCTACAAATACAATGTTAATCTACTGTGCGATAGCTTTACAAAGGCACATAACACCAACCTGAGTATTCCACCACCATTTACCTGTATTCATCTCATGATATAAACGAACTGTCTCATCTTCATCAGCATAGTGGCGCTCAGGCGCAAATACGAGAAAATCTGCAAAGTTCAGGTCCCCGAAGAGAGCTGTGATACACTCAATGATATCACGAAAATAAACATCAAATGCTTCATTGGCAATAACAATCTACTCACATTTAAACTTTGGGCGGCCTGGAAGTTCATTGTCAATAATCTTGTTCAATTCACGTGTATTCTTGAAGGAGAGACCGAGGGTATCACTAAGCTGGACATATAATAATTATACCAATACTCGCAGCTTCAAAATAAATCATGAACTTACACCCTCAATAGAAACGAGCTCCGAAAATGCAGTTGAACTGGGGCCTCGTAATTTGGCCCATCGAGCCATCTCCCAGTCCAGCTTTGAAGTGAATGGAGCATACACATTATTTGGGCCTGAGCCAATGAGCTGTGTGTGATAAGTTGCATTACTCAATTGCTTGGTTGGGTTGATGGGTTGTCCAGCTCATTGGTTGGGGTATTGGACAACTATAGGTGCATCTTCATGTTCACAAAGGTGTTCCTCTACTCCGTAATGAGGATCTTGTGCGTCTGGGGGATGTTGGTCCCAGATGTCGTTATCTTCATCATCTCCCTCATGTGGATTGTGAGCCAATGGTACCAATGGAGGTTCCCATTCATCATGGGCATCATCATCACCTAAGTCCTCTTCATCTGTGGGCACATCACCCATGGCTCCCCCATCATCTGGCCACTCAAGCTCGTCCTCAGCATACATCCCGAAAAAATCACCTTTGAACTCCAGCGGCAAGTGATCTAAGTCAGACGCATCTCCAATATCCATGTCCTGATCTTTGTTCTGGGGAACTCGAGTAGGCAGATTGGCATGAAATTGCCGTGAGCGAATGTAGAGATCACAACAAGCAGGATTGGTGGTTATAGCCACTTAATGATGCAAGCTTTTTGTTACATGCAGGACATGTTGTTTCAGGCATGTTCTAGGTAGGATTGATGAGAAACATCAAACAACTGAATATATAGAAAACTTACGATGGTCCACAAGAGTGGGAGAAGGAGAAGTGCAGTTGGGGGTTTTGACCATGTGGGAACGTGTCATGCTCGTGGCATACCGAGTTCGGAAACTCATAGTTGCTGATTGTACTGGCAATAGGGTGGATATGCTGCGGCAAATTTGTCATGCCAGATGAAAGGGTGAAGCTCAACGTCGATGAACGAGAATATGAGGAAGTCAGGGACGCAGAGACATAGTCTTGTGATGATTTAGGTGTAGGTATAGGTCAGCAACAGGTTGCAGAATTGAGACCACAATAAGGTCTTCATTTGATATCTTTATTTCTAGGGTGGATATGCTGTGGCATGAAGCTTCAGTGAGTCATCCTGTTCATCAGTAGAGACAGTCAGCATAAGATGAGCAATCCAAAGGTAATGACAAACCAGTGAGGAAGAAGGTCTTCATTTAATATCTTTGTTTCTAGGGTGGATATGCTGCAGCATGAAGCTTCTGCAAGTCATCCTGTTCGTCAGTAGAGACAGTCAGCATAAGATGAGCAATCCAAAGGTAATGACAAACCAGTGAGGAAGAAGGTCTTTATTTAATATCTTTGTTTCTAGGGTGGATATGCTGCGGCATGGAGCTTCTGCAAGTCGTCCTGTTCATCAGTAGAGAGACAGTCAGCGTAAGATGAGCAATCCGAAGGTAATGATGAACCAGTGAGGAATTCCTGCTCGATGATGACAGCCTGTGTAATGATACACTTGACAGTATCAGGGTGCGAGCGACGCTTGAGGTGGCTAGAGAGCAAGCATCAGGCCACGCTTCTTGAGCCAGAAGATGGATGCAAAGGAACCAGAGAAGAAGATGCCTTTGATGGCAGCGAAGGTGACCAAGCGCTCACCAAAGGTGGAATACTGATCAGATATCCACTTGAGTGCCCAGTCAGCCTTGTGCTTGATGTAAGGAATAGTTTCCATGGCGTCAAAGAGGTATTTGCACTGGGCGGATTCCTTGATGTAAGTGTTGATGAGAAGTGAGTAGGTCTCAGAGTGAATGTTCTCCATCATGATTTGGAAGCTGTAGAAGCACCACACTTCGAGAAACGTTCAAGGAGGTTTTCATTAACAATGCCGTCAGATGCAGCAAAGAAAGCAAGGACGTGTGAAACAAAGTGACATTGGTTATCATTCAGACGGTTGGTCCAGTCATGGACGTCCTTTGAGAGGTCCATCTCCTCGGCACTCCAGAATGATGCCTCAGCTTTCTTGTACATTTGCCATATCTAGTGAATTGTTAAAATGAAGTTAACAGGATGTCAGACAGTAACAAACCTCATGGTATTGGATGGGGAAAAGAACGAAATGGTGCTTAGATTCTTTGAGCAAAGGTTCTTCACCTGAAATGAAAAGCTAAGTTGAAGTCAATGGGAGACTCCAGACAGTAACAAACCTCGTGGTATTGAATGGGACAAAGACCGAAATGGCACTTGGATTCTCTGAGCAAAGGCTCTTCACCTGAAATAAAAAGCTAAGTTGAAGATTAATTCACACATGAAACCAAGCCACTGACTTTCAGGTAGGTCAATTTCACCGACAAACTTCTTGTGAAGCTCCTCACGCTCGTCCTCAGTGTTTTGAGAGTCCAGCGAGACCGAACACTTGCAATCATTGATCAAAACAGGAAGAGTGTCCTCGTCATCTGATGGCTTGGTTGGCGAATCTAGTGAGATATTTGCCAGGGCTGCAGTAGCCTAGTATTCAAGACATGTTAGATAGATAGAACAACATAGGTTAATTTAAATGCGCGAACCTTCTTGCTTGGTGTTGGAGTAGATGATGAGTGGAGGCCGGTGGCCAGTTCATAGACAGGCCAGAACTAAGACCGCAGATAGAGAACAATGCAGCCACCACATCTCCGAGATCATCGGGGTATTCTTCAAGATCTTTGCTTCTAGGGTGGGTATAGGCGGAGGCTTGCCATCAGGCTCCATTGCAAGATGATGAATGATACAGCATACCTTTTCATCGATCAAATGGAGCAGCAGGAGGGGGTCAGTGAGGATAGCAGACACGTGCACGTCAGACACACCCATCGAAGCTGCCTAAGCAAGGACGAACATCACGGGTGGATGGAGGAGGAGGGAGTGGGCCTGGAGGGAGTGCAGCAGAGCTGAGAGATGTTGAAGATGTGTAATGATGATGAGATCAATGGTATGAACGAGGTGGTGGTTCTACAGTGATGCTGAGATTTGCAGAGTAAGGGCCATGATCATGCTGGATTTGATTTGGGGTTGGGGTCAATACAATGTGGCTGCCTGTGTCTCTAAGGCCTGGATACACTGGAAACCAGCAAGTGCATCAGCAGCAAGGGATTCGGCAGATAAAAATGAGACTTACCATGTGTTCTGGCAGAATGTGTTTGCTCGAAGCAGCGTATGCCGCTAATCATTTGACCGCTCAATAGCACTGAGCATGGTGGGTGGGGAGGCACTGCAGCAATACGAGCAAAAATTGACGTTCCTAGTTCAGTGAATGAGCCAAGGGAAAAATAGAGGGAGATGATAACATACTGCCTCAGGCTGAGATTCAGCAAGCAAATGAGGAGACACGCACTAAGACTACTTGGTAGTAAGCCTGTGTTAAAGTTTCTGACTATAGACTCACTGAATAATGAGCTAAACCTGACAGGGAAAGTGATACCGGCAACCCTTGCACTGCTTTATGGAATATAAACCACCGAGGCTGATTTAAATGATTGAGAGACGAAATTTTCTTTAACTAAAACACTCACTCACCACTCCAAAGTAGTCTTTCAGTTTGCCAGCTGAGCAGAAAGACAGCCACACATTTGTTTCATTTTCTTCGCTCCTTCAAGTTCATTTTACTGCAAACTTCAATGGTGTCTAATTCACACTGTAAGTTTTTTTTCGAACACCAAGGTTGAGAAACTCACTCAGTCCAAGTGCACCGCAAAGCCAAGGATCTAGTGCTAGAAAATCCAGGTAAGTAGTAGCATCATACATTGTACATTCACACTCACCTCAACATTGTTGCCGAGCTCAGTATGGCAACCTCTCGAAGCCCGAAGCAAGCAGTCACACAAGCATGAACTTTCAACTTCAGGCAAAGTCAGCCCTGACCACAGTGACCAGGCAAAGTCTGGCAAAGGTAAGTCCTTCAGATTACTGATGATTACATGCAGTAATTACTTACTATGTGGCGTGACATGTTCAGTTCTGAGTCGCAGAACGAAGGCAACAGTAGCTGCAGTGCCTGCCAAAAACAAAATGTCAAAAGCAGTAGTAAGTCTCGTTTCCTGCAGAAATATTAGAAGCTTACTCACATTGATCAGAATGATCACTATTCACTTCAGATTCAGAGGACTCGGAGGAAGCTCAAATGTCACGGTGGCAGCAATCCAAGAAAGGTCAGTGCTTCGTCACGGTGTTGCCACGTGGCACTTACTAACTTACACTGCAGTGCGCAAGTCAGCCATCGATATCAAATCAGAGCCTGAGTCAGATGCTAGCATGTCCAAAAGTGCTGAAGACTTGGAATCTGAGACAGAACCTGCAGAAAGTGTTGCCAAGGGGTTGTCAGGAGAAGTGAGTACTTACAATACAGTGTTTGGTACTTACCTAGCCTTCACACTACTAGATTCCTACAATGGTCTGCCTGAAGAGGCCTTACCAGGGCCAAACAGCAGCTACATCACCATCCCCAAAGGCAATGAGCACGTCACAGTCATCAAAGACTCCTCCTCCACCCGTTTGGGGGTCACAACTGAAGCCATTGAATGCAAGAGAGAGAAAGCATGCGGCGGAGGTGAGTTATTTTTTTACTACTTAGCTGTAAGTAACAGTATTACCTGTGCCAACAATATGTCCCCTTGTGGGACCCGATAATGACATGCTCGTCATTTGAGTCCCAGTGTCCCACCTCACGTGTCAAGAAGACCAGTAGGACCTGTTCTGAAGAATCCATTCTGCTTGAAGACAAGGCTAAAGACTCAGACAACTCCAATGTTGGCTCCCTCAATATCAAGTCCGAGGCTCACAGCAATGCTGAATCCAAGGCTGAGTCCCATGAATCCTCGCTTCATGAACTAGATCCTACAGCACGTATTGTTTACACAAAGACAGGGTCAGTCCGACTCACAGACCAGAACATTGAGCTCCGCAAGGTCATTCAACGAGGCATTCTCGAAGTCAAGGCATACATCGCCTTCGAGCATGGGTACCCTGATCTTGTAACCAAGAACATATATACACGCGACATATTGCTAAAGGCCGCACAGTACCACACTGCAGTGCCAATCGAGAAACGGATGCAGACAGATGACGAGTATTTGTTGCACTCACAAATCTAGTAAGTGTTGTATCTTTACTGTAAACTACCATTGACATTATCCATAGATCGATGCTCGTGCTAGTCTATTTCGCAGCGATATCAAGGAAGTGACTAGTAAGAGTATTATAGGTTACTTCTGTCTGGGTGGCTCCAACTCCAACGCAATCATTGATCGGCTTCTCGCAAGTCATTCATACATTTTCCTGCAATCATTTGATGTTCGTTTTTTTTTGTATGAAGTTGTTGTTGTGCTGACGAATCACATTGTTCAAGGCTGCTGGCCTCCCTTCACCGAACTGACAGAAACTGTATCAAACACAGCCTGTGTTCCTCATCCTACATGAGGTATTCTTCAAACAGTTGAAGTCCATTGGTGTGCAGTGTAGCCAGCGCTTCTACGATATCATGAAGAACAAGGGTGGCCGCCCAGAGATTCCAATCCCCATGTTGGCCATAGTTTGCACTGCAGTAAGTCTTACCATATTTCTATTTGTCTGCTCATCACTGTTCTTTGCTGCTAGATTCGTGCTACCCTACTCGCAAAGCGGAACAAGTCAAGTGATGACTTTAAATTCACGGGTAATCAGTTCTTGGATATCTATAACCACCACGTGTCATTGTTGGGCAGTATCCAAAAGAAGGCGCCCATTAAATTTCACAAGATGATGTCCGACATATATGAGGAAGTCAAGTAAGTCTAGGTCCAAGCAGCTGGCACTTTGCTGACCGTTGTTTTCAGTCGCTTCCATCATAGCATCAGTGGAGCCTACAACCAAGATGACAGCCTCTCATTCTTGGACTTGGACAGTATGGATGATGAGTAAATTTTACTGATCAAGTCGCGGCATGTTCTGATCATGGTGCGGAGAGGATCAAATTTCCAGCTTGTTTCATAGTATTAATCCTGATCTCGTCAATCAAACCACCACTCCCTTTTCATACATCTGTTTCTCTCATATGTTACTGCACAGATACCCAATTTTAATGATCATTAATTTGTTGCTGTACTCGTTAAGTGTGAAAAGTCTGTCTAACTTTGAGTCTTTGACCAGGTCAATGTAAGCTTGTCTAGCTTTCTCTAATTTTTCTAGGTTGGCGAAAGCTTTTCGTCAATTGAAATGAGGTAAAATAGCATTCGCTAGCCTTCTAATCTGTGCTATTAGGACAACTTCAATTAAATATCTCTAAATACTCTAAATCACTCTAAGTTAGCACAGGAAGGTTTTCCTGATGAAACATCAACATCATTCTCTTGGATCTTGCCAGCACATAGTTGTCGCTCATGTGCAATAAACATCAGCCGCTGCTCTTCCGTTCTCGAGTACATGTCCACCAAATATTCACAGCAAAGTCGGCCCAATATGCTGAAATGTTCTTCGTCATCAACCAACAGCCGGCATCTGTACCATTCGATTTGCATTAAATTTGGCACACCATCCACGTGACTAATGCCCCATCCCATGTCTCTGTGAGGAAAAAAAAGAATGTAGTGGAGAGGCTCATAGTGGCAGGAGAGAATATTAAGAAACTCCAGCCCTGCATGGGATCTGCGACGAATGACGACAGAGCGAGGATTAATATTAGTCGAGTTTGCAGCATGCATGACGGCAGCAAAGTCGCCATTGGATGAAAAGTCTTTGAGCTCAAGCTGGCATTTTCATCAGGAGCACGGTTGAAATGAACGCAAGTGATGAACATAGGGATTAACAGCATTAATGTCATCTGTAATGACTTGAATGACAGTGGTGTGGACACCAAACTCTTGTGCTTTTTGCTGGCGCATCCTCTCATCATATAAAAACCAGTGAATGGAGTGATCTTGATATTCAGTGTCGCACATGAGGTGATAGGTACGACCTGTGATTGCTATTGCGGGAGGGCCTGGAGCCTCACCGTGAGGCTCGTGTGATATATCACCAGTTTGCGTGATGCATCACCTTGGAAGCTCTACAAGAGGCTCATGTGATATATTACTTGTGAACAGGGTTTGCGCATAATATTGCCTTCAAAGCTTGCATGATATATCACTTGTAAATACACAGTGGATTATATACTTGTCCTCAAGGGGAATTGGGGTTTCACTAGGAATGAAGATCAACTACGAGGGGAGCTTGCCATGAAGGGTTGGCTGCCCACACAGATTTGAAGAGGACAGCCATTGTGCGGCGAAGATTGGCCTGGCATTGAGCATAAGCAAGCGCACCCTCTCTGGCTTGGAGTGAGTTAAAAGCATGTCATGGACCTTGCATGTCCCACCAGCCAGCGTGCCAGTCAAGAAATGCAATGACGTGGTGCATTTCCTCATGCAGTAACTCCACTTCTTCCTCCCAGCGGCGAGCTCACGCTCGCGCCCTACACCATTCAACACATAGTACTATAAAACAGTAAGGTCAGTGAGGAGCATGAGTGATTAGAGCCTACTTACAGTCCTGCAGCCCTAGCTCATTGCTGTTGGAGCCTGAGGTCTTCCAAATCCATGATATATTTTGCTGCCCCACCGCTCAGCCATCGTCGTGTTTGAGTGGTACCACATCCTTTTGCTTGTCAAGCGGCTTGAGGCTCCTCTCCCATTCGTCGTTCTTGCCCAGCCTTGATGCCAGATTCAGAAGCGCCCCTCTAGAGTTAGAATACTTAACTGATAAGGCGTCAATGCAATGTTCAGCATTAGTGATGATTCCGTTGGCTCGGGTATTTGCTCACTGTCCTTGGATAAATGTGTCCTTATACTTGTACAGGTGGTATCGCAGGTTGAGCACAGTGCGGAGGTCATTGAGTGTGTCGTATGCCTGAGCTTGACATAACTCCCACTCGTGTTCAAGCAAGCGGTCGTCACACAGTACTCGATGGGATAGAGAGGACGGCAGGAACAGGTTTATGTTGTGAACCTTGGCATCAGTGGCAATGTCATCCGGCAAATGCAGGCAGGAGACACCAGGCATGTACAATAACTGCACTTGGCCCCATGTGTCAATGCATCGGCGAAAAGCATTCGCCCGCTGTAAGAGCTTGCCCTTCTGAATATCTGTGGCATGTTGTCCAACCACCTTGGCATCAAATTCAAGACGGTACCTAGAATAGAGTCAGTTTGTGATCCAGCAAAGTTCAGAAATCTCGACGCAACTGTTGATCTTCTAGTTCTAATCCTGATGAAATGAGCATTGATGGCAAGATATCATCATGCAGGGACACATTGTTACTGCGCTCAATCTCTGTGGCCTCTGCCATTGATAAGGCCAGAGGCACAGCAGCCTGAGTCATTGCTGTTGAAAACACCATCAGTATCTTAAAATGTGTTGAATAGAATGTACATACTTGTCATAGCTCTGTCTTCAAATGGGTTTGGTTGTGAACGGTCTTCCTCCCATGCCTCAATGTCCTTCCTCCATGCAGCTAGCTCATCTGTGGCAAGAGAAGCCTCGAAATCAGTGAGATTGTTGACATGTTCTTGGACCTCAATCAATGCGAATTTGTACTTGCAACGGAAAATTAAACCTGCAAGACAGAAACTATGAGTTCAGATAATAGTGAGAGGCCAAAAACTCACCCATTGCGCATATCTTCTTCCAGTTCCAATCATTGAAGTGGTCGTCCAAGGTATCACGCCTTGAACCAGGACCCATTTCACGTGTGCTCATAGCAATGGGGTTTATGTCCACCCACCCTCACTTCAGAGCTTCACCATCTGTGTGACTGACACCCTTGATGAAATTGAAGCAAAAGGAAGTCTGGCATTTGGCGATGTGGGCTGGCAGGTGAAATTTCGGTACAAGAAAGACGATGGACTTTTCGTGGTGCTTGATGTGGTACTGGTGTGGGAAAGCAGACATACGTGTCCAGATGTGCTTGCTCCATTGGCAAGCGATGTCGTACAATATATTTAAAGCCATTATGTCTGAAGAAGACTGCATGCTTGACAAAAATAAATAATCCATATTAAGGTACCTGTATTGTGCTGTTAATAACAATATGACTGGAAAGTGAACAGTGTGCACCACTCACCCTTTTGCAAGTTTCCAATGGAGCAGGGCTGTTTGAAATTGTGTCACGCACAATCAATAGTACCAGCACCAGTGGCTGCAAGCCCACATGAGACTCTTGCATCTGCGAGATTTACCGCATTGTGACTGGAACATGAACTCATCTGCATAGAGTTATCCTTAGTGCCCAGGATGAATAGAATGATGTACTTACCTCCTGGACAGCTCATGCTTGTGAACTGATAAAACATTTGTAGGCCTTTTCCTCTACAAAAAATGCATATCCGTGGTTAAGACCAGGATCAACGGTGTCTGAAGAGACGTTACGGCGAGCCAGATGAAAATTGGCATCAATGGCCAGAAATAAAGCATATATAAATCTGGATCTGTGTGAGAGTGAAGTCAGATGAAAATATGTTAATTGTACATACCATATTTCAGATGGCACATTTTCCCATCCATCTGGCAGATTCTTGCCTGCATGGGGATATGCAGGACATAAAACAGCACATGCGCCTTGTTCGGTTGCTGCAATACCTTCGGGGTGATGACCTTGACCAGTGCGTTGCATCTGCTTGATGAACCACCACTCTCGCATCATGCGCAACATAGATTCATAATGATCCTAGGATGTAAGATGACAGGTTGAAAGAGAACTAGAATTAACATTAGCACATACCTTTGGTACATGAATTCCTGTATTGTCCGTCAAATGGGCAGCTGTTTTGTAAAATTCGTACAGCGGAAACTTTGGACTCGAAAGATAGCATTTGAAAGTATTCGAGTGACCAAAATGTTGTGGCTGTTTTGGGATCAACAGTTGTTGCAGGAAAGAGACAGACACGTAGTAGTTGAGTGATGTGTGGCTGAGCAGAAGCGCATCCACAGAAGTCTAGCCCCACTTCATAGATACCATTGTAGTTGATGATAACAAAGTCGTCGTTGAAAACCAAGAGTGGGTTGTCACAACAAACGCCAGAGGTGTGTCCAAATTGCAAACAGATCCCCATGGACTTTGAGGTAATACCGTGGAATGAGATGCCGTCCCAATGCTAAGTTTTAAGCACAGAAGAGTCAGTTGATGTAATGAATGCAAGTATCTATGTACATACCTCCATTTTGTGAAATGGCTGTCTTTCATGAACATGGACCATACACAGATGACAGAACAACTCAGTACTGTGACAATCCTGACAACGATATATCGACAGCTTCCTCACCGCAAACACACATCTCTTGTGAATAGTCGCCCCAACCCTCCAGATGAAGGAATTCCTCCAAGAATAAGTTGGCATCGGATTCCCACAAATGCAGGGCCTCACCCTGAACTACAGTGCATTTTTGCTTGGTGAATTCTACAAACTCCGGCGTGTCATTTTGAAGGTTATTGGGGAAATCATCAAGAGTTGTGAAGTTAAACTCTGTAGTCTCCAGTAGGAAGTTGGAATCTCCCTGATGGTGTTTCCCTGGAGAATTTGGAACTGTGTAGTAGGTTGAAGAGACATTCAATTGCCCACTGTGTCCTGTTTCAAAACTGCTGTGCTTGCATTGTTGAATGTCACGAGTGTGTTGAGGTGCATCATTGGTGTCATTATTCACTGCTTTTGAAGCAGCAGTATTGTGCACATAGAAATCATGCTGGTATTGCTTCAGGTTTCGCCATCTCTGGCCTCCAACCATTTGTCATCGGTGTTAGTGAGATGCAGTTCAGAAATTCGGGTTGTTTACATTAAGACTTGTGTGATATATCAGCCAGCGCAGTCTGCCAAACGAGTGAGTCGGTGAACATTGCCTCGTCATAAGCTTCAACACCTCCTTGGTCTATAAGTGATATGATCTCCTTCTCTGTTGCAAGCCATCTCCCCATCAAGTCCACCAGCTCCTGGCTCTGCTTCAACAAGAGGTGATATCCGGTCCCATATGTACATCCAAGTCGTTGCATGGCATCATGTAACTCAGTAGTGCGCCCTTGCAGACCCAGCATAGCAACACATACATCATCCAACTCAGGGCATATCACACTCCAACCCTCATCACTCACTCTCTGTAGCACTGCGATAATGCGAGATTGCATGCTGCGTGCCTCGGGAACACCAGACTTGTACCCAAGTTCAGTGCCAAGTTGGTCTAAGGTGCAAAACAACGCAACAATATCCTGTTTGTGAACATGAAGGTACATACAGAACTTTATATCAAGGAAATACGTACATTGTTAAAGTGACAACGCATGCGCCAATGAGTTCAAGACTTTGCCTGCTCCATAGTCTTATTTCTAGAAGAAAATAAATAAAATTCATTGAGTATCTTGATAGACCATGACTCTGAGTGATTAAAACTGACCATTGATAATGTTCTCGTTTGCTCTGTAATTGAGCTTTGTGGTGATCTTCTGCAGATTTATGTTTTGGTGCCATTGTGGTGATGATTGGAGGGACAAGGGTCATGTAGTAGCATCCCAGTAAGTTAGTGTAAACAACTCACTGTATTGCTTGGTGGCATTTGAGCCACACTTCAGGACAGACATGTACTACAGTGATAGTAGATAATATAAATTCAAATCACCCTATTTTTGTTGTGGATGACTCGGTTCATGTCCTGCTGGATACTGGCAGGATGGTGGTGAACTGGTAGGTAAGTGTCTCGAAAGAAATACAACAGCATTTGCTTGTGCAAGAGAATGCATCAGTCTTGTGAGAATCACTCTCAGCATGCTGAACTGAGCTTAAAGCTTATCGGATGACAGTTGCTTGTGAGGCCTGGACTCGCATGTTTGATTCAAATGTAGGTATATACAAGTGATTGACTATGTAACAACGAAACAATTGATCTAGTGGAACCTTTTCATTGGGGACACCCCATAATATTTTAAGTTTGCAGTGACAAATAGTACATCAGACCGCCTCACCACACCACATCGCCAAAGCAAGCCTGAAATGATCCTTCGCTTCACCAAGTGTAGTGAAGTAATGGATAGATGTGCCTGGGGCATGAACTATGCGCACGGTAGATCTATGAATAGTCAGATGTGGTTCAGATCAAAAGCAAAAAAAAAACGGCTTACATTTCACTGTATAGCCCCACACCACAATGACTAGTGGTCACAAACCAGTTAAATTCAAGAGCGGGGTCAACGTCCGTGAGTGTTTCAGTGCCGCTCCTGCTCATGCTAGACTCTTCCCCATGTTCGGAAGAGGAATTGTCGAGACTGTCAGCAGCAGCCACCCCAGGGCCAATCCAAATATCACTAATGGAAAGTTCTGAGGAGGTGTCCTCCTCTTTGGCCGGGGAGCGGTCTTCTGGGCTATGAGAGACTGCACGATTCATGAGTAAAATTAAAGAGGAGAATGTAGGCAAGTTCACCATACCATCTCGTGTATGGACTGGGCATGGTTCATCTTCAGGACGATAAGGCCATCCATATGGTTTTGGTGATGACAGGGTAACTGCGTGAAATGCAACGGTGAGCAAGCACTTTGGTGATATCATAGAACAATCTTACCATGACCGCTTTGTACCAAATGTATGGCCTCGATGAACTGCTCCATCATGAAGCACAGATGGCGGAGCATTTGTACATGCTGGTTGTGGCAGCATCTAACATTGGAGGTGTCTTGGTTCATGTTTAAGAGGTACCTGGGTCAGTTCGAGAGCAAAAAAACGAGGTATTTGTACCACTCACTCATTGATTGGTATTGCTTGGTTGTGAATATGGCTGGATCCATCGAGGAAAAAACACTTTGCGGCTGAGTAAGAAAAGTAAATGTCAGTAGGTCAAGTCAGCACTGCAGCATGGCCCTGTACGAAACCAAGTGAAAAAAAAAACTAGTGGTGAGTGAGTGAGATACCAAGTATAAAAAACAGATACTCACCCTCGCATCCAGATGGTGCCCCCGAGATGGACAAGCACAGAGCAGTCGCTCTGGCTTCAGAACGAGATGCCTGGATACCTGCAAATGCAGAAAGAGAAGAAATTGTCTCGATTCTTCGATGCATTGTTCCCTAGATGGTTCAGCGACTTTCCAGAAGAGACAGAACTAAACGGCAGCCCAGCAGTGCAGACATAAATGAGCCCAGCGGTGCAGGCATCGAGTCTGTGATTGAGACAGCACAGCTCGATTCCTTGAATGCAACTGATTCAGTTGAACAAGAAGACAACCAATCCAACTCACCTCCAATTCGAGCAGCAGAACGACACAAAGTATGTGGTGTTCGCATGACCTGAGTATAGAATATCACTTGGTTAGAAATTGCAGGAATGGTTCTGAAATAACTCAAAGGGAAAGACAACACCTGGTGGCAGCTCAACCAGTAGAGCCCTGTCTGTACTGCTTGGCCAGCGCGCACGAGGTACTCAAGATCTCAAAGAGATTGAAGTGTATTCCAAGCTGCACTATGAGTCAAAAGTCAAACCATTGGTTTCAGACACTTTAAAAAATAATGATGTGCAACCTACCCAAAGGCTTAGTACAGTCCGGCAACACACCACTGAATGCTTTGCAGACGAGTCAGAAGAAGTCAAGCAAGAAATTCGGGAGGAGACTGCATGTCTCAGTGCTGCCCGAAGATTAGGCGATGTTGAGGGTCAACATCCGAGAACAAAGGAAGAAGTCTATCGGTAAGTAAACATGTTTGATTTGTATCACTAAGATACTGATCTCACTCACCACTTATGTAAAGAACAATTCAAGAGCTGCCCTTGATTCTAGGTCAGGTTTTTGAGAAACTCTCAGCATTGACGGGTGGATGGCACTACACCGTTGTCATGGGTGGAGCTGACCTGTTGTGTGAAGGGGACATCATGACATTGAGGTATGTTTTTCAAATTCCCTCTTTGCAACTGTTTGTTGATTCTTCAACAGTTACCACCACAGTAAAACTGCAGATGGTCTGAGCTTCAAGACATCTACCCCAAACTTCCACAAACAATATCTACTACCATTTGAACGACACCTTGGATCCATCCATGGTAAGTGAAATTCCAAACTACATGACTCAAAATTAATTAATAATGAAAAATACCATAGGTCCATCTTCAAAATGTATATTGGCACCCTCATCTACCCCAACCTCGTCTCATCTTGCCCCCGTTGACTTCATCTCACTGGACAAATCTCCAAACGAGTCCTCACTTGGAGACAATGTGATATCCGGACCTGTGGTTGATCCTTCTCTGTTGCGAGAACAGGAGGACTTAGTGTTGCTGCAGGATCCTTACAACAACCTGGACTTCAGTGGGTCTGCAGGAGTGAATCAATATGTTGACTGGTTGATGCACGCTAGTAACAGTGACCCAAACCTCCCATCTCCCCATACAGTGATGGACACGCCAATCACTGCTTGGAGAAAGTCAATGGTGCGCAACGAAGACCCGCTCATATCCCCCACCTTCAATCGTGTTCAACAACGAGATTGGAACGCAGTGGGTCCATCAATCAAAGCAGTCCCTCCTTTCCTACCTCATTCATTGTCGCCACTTCATGCCACCACCCTCTTGCCCCACCCTTCTCCGCTCTTTATGTTTCCTGGACTCAAGGAGGTCGACATGATGCCCATGCTCCAACAACGCGATCCATTACTGTTCAACCAGCCCATGTTGAACTCAGGGCCACGCTCGCCTCCATACCAATCAATTCTGTTACCTTTGCTGCCTGCTATCACACCATTATCCTTGCTTGTATCCACGGTCTCCAAGTCACCACGTTCCAGGTCCATTGAACATCAACCTGTGCCGGCTTCTCACCAGCCAACACTTCCTGCAATTGGAGGAGTTTCTGCTGATAAAACTCCTCCACATAATTCGGAGGTGATGACGGTGTCCACTGACCATCAATCTTCACCAGCTTCTCGCCAGCCATCGCCTCATGCCATTGTAGGCATTTCTCAACCCAATTTGGAGGTGGGGACAGTATCTTCTTTACCTACCATCTCTGCTGCCTCCAGCAGGCATTCGGGACGCGCACCACAACCTTCTATGTGAGCCGATGGAGCCAATAAAATTGGTGGCCAACATGAAACAAAGCTTGTACCAAAAAGAAAGCAGACCAAAGTCCAGTGCAGTGTTGGAAGGTCAGAGAAAAGGTCTTGGAAGTAGTTCTTTTGTGTTTTCAATGTACCTAGCTAGATAGTATCATGTCTTTAAAATGTTGAATCATGCTAGACGCGAAATCATGCCAATGACAACCAGAAGAGAAAATTGATGTGAATGTGCAGCACTGTTGTGTTAGCGCAGCCCCTCAAGAGCATATACTAGTATTCTACTGATCTACTGAGGACTTTAAGGTAGGTGATATATCATCAAATCTTGAACATGTACTAATTACTGCAGCTGTAGGAGGCGGGAATATATGATACATCATAGTAGGTATTGCTGCTGTGCTTGAAAATAGTGATATATCAATTATCGCAACCACTGCAGTATAATTGATATATCACTATTTTCAAGTGTGGCATGACCAGGAGGAGGGAATACATAGTACATCTGATATATCATGGTTGCAACAATTGATGTATCACAATTTTCAAGTGTGGTGTGACTGGGAGGAGGGAATATTAATACATCTGATATATCAAGGTAAGTAATACATCAAGGCTCTATGGCTGGTAGTATATCCTCTGTAAGCATGATATATCATGGTGCCCATATGATTGATGTATCACTTTCAGCTGGTAAATCTTCAGTGAGTACATGATATATCATGGCACTATGGTTGATGTATCATTCTCCCACACTTTGTGTCATAGACTGGGATATAACACCTCTCTTCTACTATGAGAGGTATAATACATCATAATGACAGTATTGCCTGCATCAGGAGGTGCTGTTCTACCACCATAAGTGAAAATGGAGGCAGGAAGATCCGATGTATTTTCCTCTGAGTCCATCGGGAGGAAGGAGTGTCGTTTCGATGCTGACAACACCATGGAATGTGCAGCACAATGCCATGAGGATGAGTTGAAAGAGGTGGGAGTTAACAGTGCGAGTGCATAAAAGTGTGAGCCGAGCGTGAAAGGGGCTGGAGAGAGTAACCATATGAGGTGGATAGTGAGACAAAGGGGTTGGAGACACAAGACGGTCGACAGTGACACAAAGGGGCATGAGTGGAGCAAATGAGTTATCAAGAGGCACATGACGCAAAGTGCCGCAGTTGACTCTTGAGGCTTGAGCAAGCAGAGAATGAAAACAGCAGAGGTGGAGTGCACACATGGCATCAACACCATATTGGAAATCACTCCATCCTTACAATACACAGCCAACTGCCACAGATATAGTACAGATATCTGAAAATTCCGTAGCTATGGTAGATATATATGACAGATGCTGTAAAGGTTTTTCTCATGATATCTGTGAGAGCTTTTGAGTTAAGCGGTGGCTGAAAAAAAAGAAAAAAAGTAACGGGACTCAAATGAGAGAGCTCTGTAGCACAGACTTCACAGGATGAGACAGAACCGTTAGGCCATAGCTCCTTGTATTCCCGACATCCGAATGCACATATGACACCTCCTTGATTCCTTTAACCACAACAATTTTGTTAAGTTGAAATTGATATATCAAATAACTTGTACAACTGATCGCAACCCAGTAGATAGTTTGCAAAAATTGTTGCGGTTAAGGGAATCAAGGAGGTGTCATATGTGCATTCTGATGTTGAGAATACAAGGAGCTATGGCCTAACGGTTCTGTCTCATCCTGTGAAGTCTGTGCTACAGAGCTCTCTCGTTTGAGTCCTGTTACTTTTTTTCTTTTTTTTCAGCCACTGCTTAACTCTAAAGCTCTCACAGATATCATGAGAAAACCTTTACAGCATCTGTCATATATATCTACCATAGCTATGGAATTTTCAGATATCTGTACAATATCTGCGGCAGTTGGCTGTGTACGCCAACACACACAGAAATGTCAGAGGTATAAACACCAAACAAATACAAACACACCCCAACTTTGCAAAACCTGACCTGTCCGTGTTGAGTTCAGCTGCAGCAGCAAACAAACATGACCAGTACTTAATGCCACTAATCAAAGGCTAACTAAGGTGACTCCTACAACGGTAGCAGGTATATCCGGAGAAGGGAAGTGAGTTATAGTATGAGACTTGAGTTCTATTTATCTAACTAAGCGAATGTCCAGATCAGGACAAACTGGGACATGTTCAGGACACATCAGGACAGCCTAGGACATGTTGGAACATGTTGGGACACATGGACACATCAGGACATGTTGGAACATGTTGGGACTCATCCGGACAGGACAGGACATATTGGGGCCAGGCCAGGACATGTTGGGACATGCTGGGATACATCAGGATAGGCCAGGACATGCATCAGGACATGTTGGGACAAGCTGGGACATGTCAGGACATGCCAGGACTAACCGGGACATGTCAGGACAGGCCGGGACATGTTGGGACACATCAGGACAGGCTGAGACATGTCAGGACATGTTGGGACAGGCCAGGACATGATGGGACATGTCAGGACAAGCTGGGACATGTTGGGACAGGCCGGGACATGTTGGGACATGTCAGGACATGTTGGGACAGGCCAGGACATGATGGGACATGTCAGGACAAGCTGGGACATGTTGGGACAGGCCGGGACATGTTGGGACATATCGGGGCCAGGCCAGGACATGTTGGGACATGCTGGGATACATCAGGATAGGCCAGGACATGCATCAGGACATGTTGGGACAAGCTGGGACATGTCAGGACATGCCAGGACTAACCGGGACATGTCGGGACAGGCCAGGACATGATGGGACATGTTGGGACAGGCCGGGACATGTTGGGACACATCAGGACAGGCTGGGACAGGCCAGGACATGTTGGGACACATCAGGACATGTCAGGACATGATGGGACAAGCTGGGACATGTTGGGACAGGCCAGGACATGTTGGGACATGATGGGACACATCAGGACAGGCTGGGACATGTCAGGACATGAGCGCAAAAGGAGGACGCCCCCATTTTTGGAGAAGCGGAATATTAGGCCGTTGATCATCCCCTGCCTACCTTCATCACCGTCTTGTATCTGCACCATCGCCTGCTTCAACATGATCGAGCCGACCCACTACGCATCGACGCATTGCAAGCACCGGTCTACATCTTTCCGTTGCAACTTCAGGCGTGAGTTCTCGGTTCATGGAAGCTTGTTCTCGTTATGAAACTTATTTTTCTGCTCGGTCTTTCAAGGCCAGCATCGAGTCTAGCAAGGTTTGCGGACGTCTTGAGGAGGAGAGCCGTGCTGTACCATTACTCGGACATCTTACAGTGCTTGTAACTACATCTGAGATTCACCAGTAGTGCTACTGCTATATGATCCGCTTGCTGCCATGGCCAATGATTCGCGGCGCAAGCGCCGGTCAGTGAGCTAGGTGGTCGAGGATCATAGAGCGAACGAGTCACATGAGAATCTGTGTGTGAAATGAGATGGGAATGAGTGTTGCGACTGGCAAATGCAATCGTTTGATATCGCAGAGGCAATGGACCTGACAAAAATCACACGGATCTGGAGGTTTTTGCCACATCCATCGTCGACACGATCTGCCATTTTCTGCAGCGCATGCTTAGTTGGGACCATCAGAACGTCGAATGATGACCAAAAGGGTGAAATATGAGACTCTGATGCTTAGGGGGTGGGAGGTGGTTTGGATATGACGAACTAGTTTGTTTGGCTTGGTGCCGTGGTGGGGAAGACACGACGAACGAGTTTGTGGGGTCAATGAGGCAGGGGGGGGGGAAGATATAACGAAGGAGTTCGTGGGCTCAATGAGGCGGAGGGGAAGATATGAAGAACCAGTTTGTTTTGCTTGGTGCTGCGGTAGGGAAGATTCCACGAACGAGTTTGCTGGGCTCAATGAGGCGGGTGGGAAGATACGACGAACGAGTTTGTGGGGTCAATGAGGCGGGGGGGGGGGGGGGGGGAAGATATGACGAACGAGTTTGTGGGCTTCCCTGCCTGAGTAAGCTGAGAAGCAGGGACGGTTTCCTAATATGGGATGGAGGGAGTCCCCGCCTGAGAACGGAGAAGCAGGGACGGTTTCCTGATATGGGACGGAGAAGCAGGGACGGCTTCCCGATATGGGACGGAGGAGTCCCCGCCTGGGAACGGAGAAGCAGGGACGGTTCCCGAATATGGGGGCGTGGGAACGGGGACGGCGGCAGGGACGGGGACGGGGACGGGGGGGCGACTGCAGGGGTGCGGTCTTCGGAAACATATGGATAGGGTATTGGAAGATGTCGCAATTTCATTTGCAGCGGTATTGAGCAAGTCGAGATTGATGCCAGATGAGGATGAGGCCAGGACCGGCAGAGGAAGCATGGACCTGCTGGAGGAAGGAACAGCTGAGGAGGAGGAGGTATTCTTCTTCCTTTGGTGGATGCAGCTGCCTTTGCCCTTCCCTCCCTGCTGCCAGCAAACATGCTCTTGGTTTTTGGGAAGTAAATAAAGCCTTTGTTGCAAAAGGGGACAATGGCAGGAGACACCTGTAATATGTATATTAAAAATAAGCTAGTGAAATATGAAAGTGCTGGGAGTATTCACCTTGACAAGGTCATCCCACACATGCTGTGTCTCAGGTGAGATCCCTGCTCCATCCTGGTCGCTCTATGTGAGCCTTGAACTGTTCTTGATGCAGACAACTTGGATGTAGGACGCCCTCAGACTCTTCCATTTGTTTCTGCAAGAGTTTGCATTCTTGTATGTACATGTCTGTTTCTGTTCTTGAATGCCATGAGAGTTTACATATGTAGCAGTGAGGCGATATCAACCTGGCTGGGCTGATATGAAATATCTAAAATGCTCAACCAGTATAAGTGAGTCTTGGCTCTGCCTAGCTGCTATACTCGCAGAATGTAAGAATGTTTGACCCTAAAGGGGACTGCTACTGAACACAGAACCAGATGAATGATAGACCCTTGTAGTGTGATGGATGTGCGAAAGCATAAGAAGAAAAGTGAAGCGCGAGAGAGTACACTAAGGTAAGCGCGAGCATGAGAAAGTGCACGCTAAGGCACACATTGTGTGGGAGAATACCGGATGAGGAAACAGATAAGGAAATGGATGTGCAAAGCGAGTGCAAATGCAGAGCAAGTGTTATGACGAGCGCGGATAAAGGTCTGGTATAGGCAGATAATGATAACCATTGGAAACACAAAGTGCGCCCAAGTGGTGACTACTACTTTAAAGTAAAACCCAATAGCGAGGGAAGTACAGCAAAGGGGAGTAATAATGATGGAGTAGTAAGTCAGCAAACTTTATACTATGGAAATCACATCGGAAGCAGAAGGGATAGGAGCAGTAAGCACTATGAATATGTAATGACATGTAATAACACTGCAATGCTTGTTACAAACCATGAGGCAAGGGATATGATGTACCAATGAGGCAGATGGACATAGACGAACATTCCTGGATGATAGGTGATGCAGGGCGCTTATGCATGAGAAAGCGCGCATGTGGGAATGCTGCACATTATGCAATCGCACCTATGGCGCGTTTTGCAGGAAAGCTGTGCATGATATGCGGAATTAACTGAAGACATAGTGGAAGTCATATGGATGATGGTGCAAGTTGTGCAGTGAAGGCCAATTGTCATGAGTTGTGAAAAGTTGTAATATGAGTCCATCCGCGCCTGCTCAAACACAAGTCTCTACAGCAGCTTGGCTGAACACTGTCTTGGTAAAATTTAAGCCATCCCCAGAAGCACGATCAGTGAGAAAGTCAAGTAGGGTCTGTTCGGCCACGAAATTTGAGTGCAACTAACAATCCAAATTTCAAAATTTGTTTGCTTTGTCATCGTTGGCCAAACGGAGTCTCAAAAACCCAATGTCACGCTGATAATGATCAGATGTAATGATAGACATACGCTGCACACACTATGCACGATGACAATGACATCCTGCCAATCGGACCAGTTGAAGCCGCTACTGCTGTCAACACTTATGAGCTGGAAGATTGGATAAGAAAGATGTTTACTAGTGGGAATCATATAATAAATGTCATGGCTAACACTGCTACCGAGACATTCCAGGACTACTCCAATGCACACTTCGACAAACAACCGTACCATACCTCTGCTCTTTCAGGAATTGGATGGGTCAACGACTTAATCGCTGGACATCCTGATTGTATTCGAAATGAGCTTGGAGTCCACCTCCATGTATTCGACATCTTGCTAAACCTACTCTGTGATTCTGGATGTCACGACTCGAAGAATGTTCTGCTCAAGGAGCAGCTTGCCATCTTCCTTTATGCAAGTGTTACAGGTCTTTCTGTACGTCATGTCAGCAAGTGCTTTCAGCGCTCCAATGACACAATATCGAAGTATGACACTCCCTATTTTTTATTGATAACCTGGCTGATTTTTTAAAGGTATTTCAAATGTATACTAAACGCATTCTCCTCCCCCCCCATTTATTCATTATACGTCTGGTTACCGGATGCTGACAGTCAAACACCATTGGAAATCCTGCAACAACCGAAATACTACCCGTATTTCGCTGATGCAATCGGTGCCATACACAGCACTCACATCGCATGCCATCCTAGTTCCAAGGATTGCGATGCTGCTCGCAATCGTAAGGGCAGGTTGACTCAAAACTGCCTAGCTGCATGCAGTTTCAACATGTTGTTCTTGTATATGCTGAGTGGCTGGGAGGGATCCGCAGCTGATGCACGTGTTTATCACAATGCTTGCATTACCAACTTCAATATTCCTGCAGGTAAGTATTATCTTGCAGATGCAGGATTTGGTGCTTGCGACGAGCTGCTTGTCCCCTATAGGGGAGTGCATTATCACCTTGCTGAGTGGGGCAGGGGCCATCTTGGGTATGTAGCCCCCCTTTGCAATATAGCTCGTTTTTACTTATTTTTTAGTCCATGCGATCACAAGGAATTGTTCAATCTGTGGCATGCCATGCTTCGAAACATCATCAAGCGCATATTTGGCGTCCTGAAGAACCACTTCCGAATCCTTTTACTTCCACCCCACTATAACATGGAGGTGCAAGCCTGCATCCCTCCAGCACTGTGCCTGGTGCACAATGTCATCCGCATTCATGACCCTGATGACATGCTCGACTATCATCAAGTCAATCTCGACTTGGATCAGCAACCGGCTGATACTGGAATGCTTGCTGAAGGTGCTCCTACTGAGCAGTCATGCACTCGTTCACACGATTGCCGTGAAAACATCGCCCTTCACATGTGGGCAGACTACAACACTGTCAGACGGGAGAGGGGGCTATCAGTCATAGAATAACTGTTAGATACATTGCTTGAGTGTACAACTGCGCTCTAAAAAAACTTTATTTGAGGTACTACTTTGAGTACACAGTTTGCTAGCTAAGATGACATGAACTAAGATGACATGAAGTCCTGTAAGAAAAGTTTGTGTATAGTGTCAACATCAATAGCTAAGTACGAATCAGCAATGGAGATGTCACGCGTGAAATGCGTGATGACTGCTACAACTTTGTTGTCCTGCAAACCCTCTTTCAGCAGCTGTGTGATAGCCCTCTGTCGGCGCAAAGGAATAGGATCAACAGAGTGAGTGATCAAATATGACGTGCACTCCTACAAAGCATTCGCTGCAATGCCAAAGGTCGCATTGAGGTCACAGATATCTGAGCCCATCTGCTGGAACGCTTGAGGGACAGTGACACGCGAGGATTTTGCAGACTTTCTGGAGACAGATGGTTCCTTTGTAGACCCGGAAGGACAAGTCAGCAACCTCACGCTGTCATCACCCTCGGCTTTGCATTTTCCTGAAGCCTTTGGTTCATCACCTTCAGCTTTGCGTTTTCCTGAAGCCTTTGATGCGGGTTTGGTCAGAGAGAACATGCTGGTAGATGTGCCTGGTGTGGAGGGGGAAAAGTAGGGTGCTGCACTGCATCAAAGGGGGCAGGTGGGGGAGGGGGCGGCATCGCAATGTTTGATCTCCCAGAGGCATTCTCAAGATTGTTGACCACGCACTCCTGCTCCTGCATGTTGATGTCGTAGAAGCTTGGTTGTTGGGGAGCTGCGCTGCTAGAAGAAGATGAGACCATTGAGAGGGTGCTGAGCTGCAGAAGGGGGTGAAAAGCGGTCTGGCCAACAGCCTTTGAAGGCATAAATTCTGCCAAATATTCATACAATGGCCAGCCTTTATTCCTGTAAGGCTTTGCAAGAGGAATATTCTGAATGATGTGAAGTGTCAGTAGTAAAATGATTGAAATGAAGCGCAGGACTCACTTTAATAATATCGGCCCAAACCCCCTTGGATTCAAATGTAATATCAGCGCCACATTCTGCGCTCCATGATATACCAGAGTAGTGCGCAACTCTGTCAACGATATTGTATGCGGTGTGGAGCTGGACACTTGTTAGTATGCAATATGTTTCATGGCGATAAGAGAGACTAATGCGAGTCAATTTGGTTGAACAGGCATCACCTGTCTTCACCCCACCAGAAGTAGTGAATGGAGCAAGATGTTCTGCAACTGGGTTCCAAAATGTTCTGTCGAAGTTGAGTCCATCACCACCCTTTGTGCGATTCTCCTTGATATATGCAATAAACTCTTTTTCATCCTCCAGCAACCAATGACACCTAGATTCCCCCTCCTGGTTCTGACTCTCTGAAGTTGCAGACTTTTTCTTCCTGGGTGCCGTCGCACGTTTGCCCTTAGAGTGACAAGAGAGATAGGACGATAATGATCGTGTAGCAGGCATGTTAGATGATATCTATTATTGATGGGTCACACGTGTCACACAGACGCCGACGATGACAAAGCAAACAAATTTTGAAATTTGGATTGTTAGTTGCGCTCCAATTTCATGGCTGAATAGACCTGTAGGAGCTTCTCCTCATACTCCCTCCATGGTGTGGAGGGTTTTGGTGTGGTGGTTTCTGGCAGCACATCAACAGAGCCTTGAGAGTGGAGAGAGCATATTGAGCTTGGTGACTCATGATCAGACATACTGATGGTCAGACAACAAGCAGGACACTTGAACATCGCTTTAATCATCTTATACGGGATCACCCAGCAGGTCATGTGATGACATCACATGACTTTCTTTTTATTTTTCTGCTGTCTGTACAGAGCCATAGTCAATTATGCTCTTGGTCACCCTGGTAGTATTCATGATGCATATGCTTTTAGATCCACTCATATCTATCAGGAGCATGACACACTTCTACCAGCTGATCACTTGGTTTGGGTAGACAGTGCTTATCCACTAAGCACTTGGTGTATTACCCCTTTCAAAAAGCGTCACAATGGACACCTAACAGCAAAACAGAGGCCATTCAATTCTCATCTTTCAGTTTGCACAATTTTTTCGTGATTTTTCATGATTTTCTAAATTTACAATTTATTTAGGTCTGTGTCCATGTTGAACATGCATTTGTTGAGATATCCAACAGCACATCAATTTGGCTGATGACTTGTGGGCAGCTGTCCATTGAGTATTGTCTCATTCTTCACAACATGATTATACAGTTTGAAAAAATCAAGGTCTCAAAGAAACCAGTGGTTCAGTTAAATGGACCCTTCATGAGGACAACAATCTAACTCCAGGAGCAGGAAATCAAGGACCTGGTGGTAATGCACAAGTGGGTGATGAACATCAGTGTACATTAAAGGTAGCACAAGAGAACAAGTGATATGCATAGTACAAACAGTCTGAAAGCAGCATAAGGCAAGGACAAATGATCAGCATGACAAACTCAAGATCCAGAACCAGAACTAGTGAGGTGAGCATATTCAATCTTAAGGTGCGACATTGCTGGCTCCTCTATATGCACATGTACCAGCATGTCATGTAGTTTCATCTCCACTTCATGAAGGCATATCTCAGAATCTTTCATCTCCAGGGAACAGCCACTTCAGTGTGCTCATCTGCGCACTCAGTTTTCAGGAATTTGTGTTCATTGACTTGACAAGTTGACCTGACATGGATATCTGACCACTGGTTCTTTATCTGCCTCAACTTCCCTTTCAGATGAGGAATTAGTGGGGGACATCATAGATGTTGATGCAGGCACCAACAACAATGATGTAACTGATGCAGGCTTAGACCTCAATGACCCTGATGAACAGTGACAGGCTGGTTTGGGTGGCCCTGTGCTAGTACATTGCTTTGGATCAGACATCCTGAAGGATACATGATAGGAGGAGAAGAGGATGAGGGGAGGAATATGCACTGTGCAGATTCTCAGAATCATTCTCACCCTGTGGCATGATACCAGCACCAGTCTCATGTTGTCAGACTTGCTGTCTAACATCCTTACCTTGAGAAGTACGATTGGCAACAGACTGTCATAATCATTGATTGATCACTCAGACCTTGCTTGACAGTCCTTGCCCCCATGAAATTTTATGTGGGAAAAACTGAACATGGTGGTAGCTGCAGTTTAAATGCCCCTCCAATTATAATTATGTACCAATGAGACTTTTCTATACCAGCTGGACTTCTTTCCCTCCCTCGCAAGCTCGGGGGGTCCCCGAAGTTCAGCTGGTATAGAAAAGTCTCATTGGTAAACCTAGCTCATCTTCATGTAACCCATTAAGTGTATGTGAGCTCAGTGATTTATACAAGTCTTTTGTCAATCTACATATGATTGTGACCCCAACACAGTAGCAACTATATCTGATGATAAGCTAATAGACTGCCTGAAGATTTGGACCCTCCTACGTACGGGGAGTCCTGGAAGCCCACTGTTTGTGATGATAGACAAGGTGTTACAAGGTTTGATCTCATACACAGTGGGAGGACTTATGTATGTGTGACTCTCCTGCAGAGTGGGAGTCCCGGAAGGCCACTATGTGTGATGACAGATGAGGAGTTACAAGGTTTGATGGTATGCACAGTAGAAGTACATAAAAGTAATAGATGACAAGCAGTCATGTTTGACGCTCCTACAGAGTGGGAGTCCTGGAAGGCCACTATATGAGATGACAGATGAGAAGCCACAAAGGTTGATCTCACACAGAGTTGAAGTACATAGAGAGTAATAGATAACATGTGGTCCGATGTATGGGACCCCTCCTACAGAGTGGGAGTCCTGGAAGGCCATGATGTGTGATGACAGATGGGAGGCTGCAAGGGTTGACATTAAAGTAATGGATGACAAGTGGTCCGATAATTCTTACCTCCTACAGAGTGGGAGTCCTGGAAGGCCAGATGAGAAGCCACAAGGTTTGATCTCTTACATAGTGGAAGAACATAGAAGTGATAGATGACAAGTGGACCAATATTGTTGACCCTCCTACAGAGTGGCAGTCCGGGAAGCCCACTATGTGTAACGGATGACAGATGAGATGCTTTAAGGTTTTATCTCATACATATTTGAAGAACATAGAACTGATAGATGACAAGTGGTCCAATATATTTGATCCTCCTGCAGAGTGGGAGTCCAGGAAGCCCACTTTGATGTAAACCACAAACATAGTGGGCATGTGAGTATGTTTGTGATAATAAGTTCCCCTGCATACTGGGAGTCCTGGAAGGCCACATGTTGATAGAAAGATGTGGGATGACTGTCCGAAGATGGGTGATTATACACAGCAGGGAGTTAGAGGAAGGCCACTGCATATACAACATGTTGAGATCCACATGTGGTCCATAAGGTTACATTGAATATGCAATATGAACACACTCATACAGAGTGGGAGTCGAGGAAGGCCACCAAGGCATATAAAATGTGCAGATAGACATATAATACAGTTATCAATCGGTCTGTGAGACACCAAGCAACAACCACAACAGCTATCAAAACAACATTAGAATATACAAATACAAGTGCATAGGTTATGAGAGAACCATAACCATAGTGGAAGATATGTAAGTATTGGTAAACTATGAAAATGGAAACTGAATGGAAGTCAGCAGAGTGGATGCATACATCCACAACTCACCTTATCACCTTAATAATACTTTGATAGGCTTCATTGACCATGCCTCTTACATGGCATCCAATTCTACTAGAACTTAATCAGACATTTTATAAAGTGTTGCAAAGGCATAAAGGCCTGCACACATTGGGAGTCCAGGACTCCCACCATTGTATACCCACTCTGTGTTACACAAGAAGAATGAAGTGTGTAGTGGTTAAAGAGGTCTGTATACAGCGGGAGTCCAGGACTCCCACATCTCATACCTGAAACAAAATCAAAAACTGTGACAAAATGGATCCTAGGTGGATCCTACGGGGTCTCATAACACTTCTGTTCTCAACTTCCGTTCTCACTTCTCACATTTCACTTCTCACTTCTCACTTCCGTTCTCAACTTCCATTCTCACTTCTCACATTTCACTTCTCACTTCTCAACTTCCGTTCTCACATTTCACATTTCACTTCTCAACTTCCGTTCTGACTTCTCACTTTTTACTTCTCACTTCTCACTTTTCACTTCTCATGTCTCACTTTTTACTTCTCATTTTTGACATGTCACTTCTCACTTCTCATGGTTCTCACTTCTCACTTCTCATTATACCCCCCTCCCCCCTATGGGTGATTATACTATTAAGTGGTGGTAATTCTGTGCATACAAATTATGGCTTCGCTGGTCGTAGCCCTCCAGATCCATGTGTCATTCGGCAATCAGTTAATGCAGGCCAAAGAAAATGTAAGTTGTCATTCAGCACTTTGTGTAATGATGTCCGGCCTGACTTTTCAAGTGTCGGTTAATCCACCACCAGTGATACCTTTGTCCATGGAGGGTCCCAGTACTCTGCAGGGCCAGACGTTAGTGTCCCATCATTGTGGCAGCAGTCATCACAGCTGACTCTGCATAGTTACACCAGATATACACCACACCATGCTCACTATGGTTCGGAGCGTGATCGTACTCTTTCATGTGCGTCTGGACTGACTTGGTGCTGTTCTAGGATGAAGCTACCTGTCAAGCTCCCATCTGGAAAACGGCTACTACGGCTGTCTCTGAAGCCTGCAGTGGTGTCTTCCGCAGTGAAGACTACCTTGCCACTGGGGAATCGCTTCCCTCAAAGAGGACCCATCTCCAGACAGCCAGAAGCCTGAGTTCTACATACTCGTCCGAATCACCACCGCTAAAGAAGTCTATCTCTGCCGATACCTTTCGGTACCCAATCGTGATGACTTGAAAGAAGCACTGCGGTCTGGTGGAATAGCAAATGTAGATGCACAGAGCGATGAATTCCAGATCTCAAGTATCTTGTTTGATGTGTTAATGCCCCTTCAAGTGTATGACCTCCAGAACGAAAGTGTCCAGCTGTATTGGATCGCTACTCGCCCTATGTCCGAGATCTTTGAAAACATCAATTATCGGTCATTCAAGCTACATACTGCAGAATCAACGACTGGGCAGCTGACAGTTGACACATCCTCGGCCAATCCTATTGGCAAAAGTGGGTTCGAGACTGCCCATCCTGGGTGGTTAATGCTCGTATCGCATATTCCTACAACCGGACTAGGTTGGGTCCCACACCAGAAGGTCGTAGTCAAGAGACCGTTCATCAAGGTATATCCTCCAAGTGGATCATCGGCAGGCACACACAAAGTTGGACGCCTCGCTGTGGCCAATGAATTGTCCAAGCAATACAAAGAAGCCAACGTCCTATACTGGGCAAATTCACTGTTAGATCTTACCTATGCCTTCATTAACTGTTGTGTTATGGCATCATGAAACCCCCCTCCATTTGAGAGTTTGGTCCAAAAAAATCATATTCCAGAGTGATGCTACCCCCTCCCTCCATCTATTGCAGTACATTCCTAGTGTTGTATCACCATATAAATAGATCAGAGATGGACTCGGAGTCTTTTGGCCTGATGTGAATCAACGCTTGGACCCTCATGCAGGGTGATATCAACACACGATGCCTTCCAAAGCGAAGATTAATCATTGTAGTAATGGTCGGACCCACATAGCGGGGGATACTAATAACAAAAGCCTTTAAAAGCGAAATTTGTTGGTCTTATTAGGGTCTACTACTATTATTATCAACAAGGATGCAAAAAAAAATAAAGCCTCCAGAATGACAACATCATGGCAATACTCTCATAGAAGGGTGAGACCAACACAAGCTCTCATGTTCACAAGTAAAGTAAAGTAGAGTGAAAAAGTGGAAACAGCCCCCAGAATCAACATCTGTTGGCACCATTATCAATGGTGAGACCCTCATAGAAGGGTGACACCAACATAAGCCCCCAAGCCCACAAGTAAAAAGTAAACAAAAGCCCCCAGAAGCGAAATATATTGGCACCATTATCAATGGTAGTACCCTCATAGAAGGGTGAGACCAATATAAGCTCCCAGGTCCAGCAGTAAAGTAAAGTAAAAAGTAAGAACAGCCACCAGACGCGAAATATGCTGGCACTATTATCAACAGTTAGACTCCCATGGAGGAGTGACAACCAGCAAAAAAAGCAAAAGAAAGCTGGCACTGTTATCAACAGTTTGACTCCCATGGAGGAGTGACAACCAGCAAAAAGCCCCCAGATCCACAAAGTGAAAAAAAGCGAAAAAAGGCTGGCACTGTTATCAACAGTTTGACTCCCATAAAAGAGTGACAACCAGCCCCCAGTCCCACAAGTACAGTAAAAGGGTTAGATGGTAACAGTAAGTAAGTAAGTAAGTAAGTGAGAAGAAAGAAAGAGAAAAATTTTGGTTCAAGTTGACCGCAATTTTGCTTATATAAGCGTTGCTAAATACAGTCTGTCACCTAGAGATAAGGATTTGTAGTTCAAATTGACCACATTTTTGCTTGTATAATCACAGTCAAACAAGACTACACCTTGTCCTTGGAAGAAACTTGATGACATTTCGCATTTTTTCTTATTAGAAGTATGATTTTATGGACATTAGATTTGTCCAACCTTCAGACTGAATATCATGATCAATGATAATATTTGCTAGAATGACTCGACTGGCTTCAAATAGAATTTGTTTCTGAGGTTATTGAGCCATATGAACCTTATGGAAACACTGATTTGGTCCGAAAACATCATATTACAGAGTATTTATATTATTCTAACAAAAGCAAAATAGTTGTTCTCAAACAGCCCTATGAAGCGAAAATAACTGGCACTATCAACAGTGGACTCCCATTGAGGAGTGACAACCAGAGAAAGAATATAACAATGAGACTTTTGTACACGCAGCTGGACTTCATCCCGCCCTCGCAAGCTCGGGGGGTCCCTGAAGTCCAGCTGGTGTACAAAAGTCTCATTGTTAGCACTAGAATTAACCATAACCATTACCCTATTTTTAGGGTTAAAAAGCGAAAAAGCTGGCACCATGATCAATGGTGGACCCCCATAGAGGAGTGACAACCAGCAAAAAAAGTGAAAAAAAAGCGAAAAAAGCTGGCACTATCAATAGTAGACCCCCATTGAGGAGTGACAACCAGCAAAAGGCCCCCTGACCCACAATGTAAAAAAAGTCTACAGCGAGTAAAGAAGAGGGAAGAAAGAAAGAAGAAGTTTTTTCACAAGTTTGAGACCTATTTCTGAAATGACCATGTAAATATAGCCTTTTGCCTCATACCCCCCATAAAGATCGATTTTTACAGGGTTCCCATGACTTGCCAGTGCTCCAAGAGCATTTTCCCTGGGGGCTGTTGATCCCTCTGAACACAATGGTCAAGCCAGATTTCCCAGAAAAAATCAGGTTCTTGAGATATGCAAGGTCCCCCTATGTTCAAGTTGACCGCTTTTGCTTATGTAAGCAGTGTCACCCCTGTGATGCTGCCTCACCAATGATTGATTTTTTGAGCTTTCATATGACTTGCAGGGGATGATGTAGGACTTGTTTCTGGGGTTATTGAGCATTCTGAAGACGGTGGTCGAGCCAGATTTGCATGAAAAAATCAAATTCCGAAGTTGACCACCCAGGCCATGCTGGCCCCCCCACACATCGATTTTTACAGCCTTCCTGTGACTAGCAGGGGTTGATGTAGGACTTGTTTCCGAGGTTATTGAACCATTGGAAGACGATGGTCGAGCCAGATTTGCCAGAAAAAATCAGGTGGTCGAGATGCCCAAGGTCCCCCTCCCCCCCATTCTCCTATGTCTGGATATTATATAAAGACCGATGCCCCAAAGACTGTTCCTGGTGTTTTTCAACCTCAGGAATTGATTGGGAATGATTTCAGAGCATTTACAGGCGGTCTGGATTGACATGTGCCAGTTTACCTCATACCCCCCACAAAGATCGATTTTTACAGGCTTCCCATGACTTGTCAGGGCCCTAGCAGCATTTTTCCTGAGGGCTATTGATCCCCCTGAACACGATGGTCGAGCCAGATTTGCCAGAAAAAATCGTGTTCTTGAGATATGGAAGGTCCTCCTCCCCCCTCCTACCTCATATATGTTGCTGCATGTGATTTTAACTTAAAGCCGGTACTGTAAAGGACTGTCCTGGGGTTTTTCAAGTGTAGGAATCGATTGGTGATGGTCCCAGAGCATCTGGAGGCTGATACTGGTGACATATGCTGGGTGGGCCAAAAAAACAGTATTTCGACCATATCTCCACAACCCAACCGCCGATTTCTTTCATTGCTGGCTCATATCAATCCTAGAAGGTGCCTCCATGATATGTACCAGGCAGAAAGAAGAAGTATTTCCACAAGTTTGAGACCTATTTCTGAAATGACCATATAAGTATACTGGACGTTGAGGTAAAAGTAATTATCGACATCCTCGCGAGGTGGCGCAGGCTGAATAGATGATGGGTCATATGGTTGCCAAGCATATTCCACGGGCGGAGCACCCCATCCTTGCGCTGGATCATTCCATCCTTGTGCAGGAGTTTGCTTTGTTGGATCAGCCTCCTTAGCCCATATCTGCTGACGTCGCAAGTAGTGGTGTTCAGCCTTCTCCGTTTTTTCAATGAGCGGGCGCTCAGGAACGTTCTACTGCAAGGAATGTCAGAACCGAATTCACGAAGTATCAACTTGACCTACTGCTAATGCACCAGGGATCACTGGTTCGTTTGGTTGCATTCTTGCTGCTGTCATGGATAAGCTCACTATGTCAAAGTACAGACGAGGGTAGAAGGATGGTAATAATCATGAAGTGTTCTGATCGCCGTTTTTATAGTCGTTATCTCCTACACGAGGCTTAGATATGGCCAAGCCATGATGGCATGATTATTGATCACCCTGGACACTGGAAGTCCTAGATAGTATTCCATGATCTCATGTGTACACAAGACTTACCAGTGGCAAGTCACTAGCAGAATTCGATATTCAGACATTTGCTGCACTAACATTCATCATCAGACACTGTCAAAGATTTCAAGTTAAAGATCAGAAGAAAGGCGGTTTATAACTGACTTTATATAAAGTCTTGCAGGGAAGTCGAGGGACGACTTAAAATGACTCGGCGAGTTGGTAAATGCCCCTCGACGTGGCAGAATGTTGTCAAACACCAGATATGTCACATATTCAATAGTTGTGTGCCCCGCAGTACTCTATAGTGAGCGGCAGTGGAACATAGAAGCTATTGATCCGGTAGTAACGCTACTGCTCTGGATTCCCCTATGGTAGTACAAAGTAGAAATTGTGCGGAAGCGGACACCGAATCAAAGACGATCGCCGAAAAAGGCAAGTGTGTTTAAAATCAAGGGACGATGCTAGTCGATAATTTTATTGAGGTTGCGGTTCGTCGCTTGCCACTAGCGACAACGAACGGCTCGTCGTCGCCGTCGTCGTTAAACTGACTTGCTGTCCATCCCGAAGCCGGTCTTCGCAGCGTGCATGCCACAGACGCACGTCCGTCACGACTAGTGTAACATTCATTCTGGAAGGGTCAGGAACAGTTTAACGTTCTTCATCTTTGTCGACACCATGGCAGACTTGTCACCTGGCTTGGGCATGATAAGCACGCGCACGTCGCGGTCTTCGATTTCAAGCAGTATCAACCCCCTCCCACTCATGCGTCGCACATCTGATAGTAGTACACCGTCAACGCCATCCACACCATCAAGTGTCCCATCCTTTCGGGCTATCCGCAATCTCCTCCTCCCTTTTGGAAATAGCAAACCAGCGTCGCCAGCTCAGCCCCCAACACAAACAAAACACCCATTTCACTTTGCCTCTCTCCGTCGCTCCAGTGATCGCAAACCTTCCTTTTCCTCTACCCGCGACCATCAACGTGATCAGGATAATCCCCCTGTCATATCTATATCACGTCTTGATGCTGAAGAATTTATGCACAAAAGGAGCTATGACCTTGTCCGCGTTGCTTCAGCCTCCGACAGTCTCCTTCCTTCACTGTCTACTACCTCCCAGTTCCTTGATGACGAGATGTATGGTTCGTAGTTTTGCTATCTTTGTTCAAGTATTATTATGAAATATTCATTACTAGCCCTCGTCCACCCATGCCCCGCTGACCTTAGCACCATCCTCGAAGCTGAAAACTCGGGTATTTCGAAATACATCCCCTCCGCAAGTCCTTCCCCATCTCCTTCCCCTACTTCGCCACACACATTCTTTCCATCTAAGGTCGCATTCTCCCCCCCACCATCTCACGGCACCTTTCCCACTCCAAAAGACCGCTCTGTCTCTCAAACTTCTTGTGGTCCCTCCCCCACCACCTCCAATCTCGATCTATCCCTCTCGAAATTATCCGCTGAACTCCATGACGCTCTATCCCCCACCACTGCCGACGGTTGGTCCAGTGCTGTTGTGGTCGAAGACGCAGACGTAGCGCCGCCAACATCGGGAACAAACCATGGGTTTGACAGTAGGGATACGACTTCTTGTCTCCCTCAGATCTCAGACCCAGACCCAGATGCAACCTTTGACCTCAGTGCGCTCGATCCCGACCTTGCAGAGCTACTCAGTCCTCATCGCGCGCCCAGAAAGGACATGAGAGAATCAGCCACCGATAAATTGGTATCAGACGGGTTCAGTATTGCGCCATACCGAGTTGCAGCTTCAATAATTCCTCAAACACCTGGTCCTCGACCACGCTCCGCACCTTTAACTGAACAATCTACTACACCTTTATCACCAGGGTGCTCTTCCGTCGAACCGCTGTCACGAGAGCCAATAACACCTCTATCCCCGACCATACGACCATCAGCAGTCCCCCAGTCAGATGCACGATCCCTGGTGTCGCTGGGCTCCAGACCGTCACAAGGAGTGGTACACTCTCCAGAACCTACGCAACTCCCGATTTCCCGTCCTTCTCTTAACATGCGTCGGCCACCGTCACATTTGCCAAGGCTCGTGCGGAGTGTCACTTCTGCCTCTCCTTCCATCGCTGCGATCACGCCAGGCACATCTGTAGAAACAGCCACGGGAATGCAGAGGCACAAGCCTCCGTCTCCTTTATCGGCTGGGCAGGTCACAGCGGATACGGTGATGCGATCGTCATCGGGCACTACGGGGTTGAGGGTATCTTCGGACACATGTGTCCCTCGCCCATCAGTAAACGTCGGCTTCACGCCTCGCTCCTCTTCCGATACTGGGACAAGGAATGCTCGTGCTGTATCAGCCGAGGTGAGTTTTTTTTTCATGTTCGCGTTAATTCACATACTTACAGGATGATTTGTAGCAGAATCATCGCCCAGAGCAGCAGGGACACGTATCCTCGTGTCCAAACGTCAACATTGTGCCCACCAGAGGGGTGCCGCCTTCGGTGCCCTGTATCACTACAATTCTTGTACCTACCTCTACCGCACCCTCCAGTCTTAGTGCGTCTCCCTCAACCGCGGTCACCTCCTCACCCTCCACTGCCGCTACCAGCGCAAACCCAAGGACTCCCACATCTAGCCCTCCACCAACTACAAGCACCCCCCACGACCCAGCCCATATCCGTCGCCGTCATCATCCCCACCTCTTTATTAGCCGGAAGAGAAGCTTAAGTGTTGACGAACCCTCATCCTTATCCGCTCATGTTGAGAAACCGGGATCAAGCGCGAACAATCGCCTCAGTGGTGCAAGGAGGTTTGGGCTTGGTGTAAAGAACGGAGTTGGAGAGAGGGCATGCAGAGTCAAGCTCGCTTCCGGAGAAAACAGACTTGTGTCCTCCCCGCTCACCCGCAGCACGCATACACCAGGACCTCCAACTATGGAATGGCTTGGTCCAAGGACTGTCAAAGCATTTGCTGCCGCTGGGTTGTTCGACGGGGAACGAGAGGAGGCTGGTGCAGGGTTCGAACGAGAGAAGGCAGGGTCTACCAGAGTCAATCGATTTGAGCCGGATCGAGCAGGTGCAAGTTCAGTGCTGAGTCGGTTTGACCGTGAAGGCGCTACTTCGGTGATGAGCCGGTTGGATCGTGATCGTGAAACCTCTCTTGGCTTTTATGATAGGGATCGTGACTATTCGACTATCAACCGTTATGCTTCCTTGCGGGACCATGCCCCATCACGTGCGGCATTTTCAGAAGCTGCGAGCACATCTTCGTTTGGCACGAGGAGCGCGTGTACGACAGGGAATGCTGGTGCAGGATGGAGCCCCAGCCCGACGTTCTCAAGTGCCGCGAGGACTGCGTTCTCAGGAAGCACAGCTCCTACGAGTGTAAGCAGTGGTGTGGGGTCGGGGATTGGTGCTGGAGCTGGAGTTGGAGTTGGGAATGGAATAGGAGCCGACGTCCGGACGCTTCAAGAAAAACATTGTCTCGAGACCTCCGCACTCCTGAATGCCCTTGCGGATTCCCAGGAGGCGTGCAGGAGACTGAGGGAAGAGAATGGGATGCTGAGGGAAAGGCTGAGGGTGTTAGAAGCCACGGCAATTCAGGACAGAGATGATGTGGGCTTGGGCAGAGGCATAGGACTTGGTGTGCTTAGCCAAGACGAGGAAGATGGGTCCGATAAAACACATCGCTGCGACCAAGACTTCGAGCGCTTGCCCCGAAAACACCTCGCTTCTCTCCGCGTCTCCCCTGCTCATCAATCCCGAATGCTCACACCTGTCCCTCGTATGCCTCATCTTGAACGATCGCACTCGCATCTCCTGCAGCATGACAGACACCATACTGTATCCGCTAAGGCGTCTTTCGATTTCACGTCCGGACGGACCCCCTCCCCGTCGCGGTCCACGCAGTTCAAACCTCCTTCTCCACAGCAGACACAGCCCCAACCTACATCTTCATTGTCCATTCAACCTCCTCTTTCCCCGCAGAGAAGACATCTGCAGAGACAAAGACGCGCAAGCACATCCTCGAGCTTGTTCCCTGCTCCACCGCCTGAAATGTCGATGCTGATGTTGGAGGATGTGGGATTATCCAACGTGGTGAGCGAGTCACCGCCTTCTCCTGGCGGTTCCTCTCCCGTTGTTAAAAAATTGGGGCATAAACATTCGCATTCACATTCAATGATTCCTCGTTCGCATTCCTTCTACGCCCCTCAATCTTCTTACACAAGTCAATCTGTATCATTCACTTCCTTCGCATCGACGGGCACAGTAGCCGCGAGCCCAAGCACCGCGACTTTCTCGATGACAGAAGCTCCTGGGTCTCCGCATAGTCTACAATTGCGCCCCGAACACGAGCTACACCTTGGGGATATGACGAGTTTGAGTCTGTATGCTATGAGCGATGGGGAAGGGGATGAGGGGGATGAGGAAGTATAAATTATGTCTTTGTCAGTGACCTGAGGATGGTATTCGAGGTACGGTCGCTTCCTGATAATTATGTTTCACATGCGCTATGCTCTAGGATCTTCGACGTTCGTTTGTTCATAATTTGTCTTTCGTTTTGTCTTGGCACTTTTCTTGCTTTCATCTCCTACTTTTTGTTCGTCTTTCTGCATTTGCTTCTGCTCTCGTGTACTGCAGATTTGATCCTACGTATCCCGCTATTTCATTGTAGAATATACCCAGGTTACAATAATTGTATATAGATACCCTCCATCACATGATAATCAGATGCCGTTGAACTCCTCTGCAGTGCTCTTTCAGGATGACAAATGAAATCGACTGCGTACAATCAATTACCTGTCAGCTGCTGCTGCAGCTGCGCAGCGCTCGGTCTGCTAGAGAATGTCCGACATCAGTGACCCAGGAAATGATAAGAAACCAAGCACACAACCACAGACATCCACGTGCCACCTCCTGAACCACCGCGGATCCCCCTGAACGGTGAACATAACATTCCCCGGGAACTTGAACGTGGGTTTCCCGCCTCTTGAGAAAATACTCTGGAACGCACCGTGACGTAGGCTATGGCCTCGAACCGACGCAGAACTGATTCCTGTGTAGTCTAACTCAAGCGCTCTCACAGGTTCTCACCCGCCGCGGTTCCGTTGATTACGATGATTAATTGAATTTGGGGAACGGAAGGGAACGGATGGCTGATTTGTGTTCGAAATAGCGTGGGCGTTTCTAGAGTGGGTGGGTGAGCCCAGCGCCGCATCTGTATGCAGTCATTCTAGTGCCCGTCTCAGCCAGGTATCTTCCTACGGGTTGGCAGTTTCCCCATACAGAGGATGGCTTAGCTATGGTGTGAATGGTGTTAGCCATATAACAATGGCATTACCTTCCTGAGTATCACAGTGGTAATTAAGCAGGCGTTTAAGGGAGTTCGCTGCTATTTCAGCCTTTCAGTAACTGTTTGAGAGTTGAGATGTCATGCGCCAGTCCCCAAATGATGGCGATAGCATGTTCGTAAGAATGCCGATACTATGAGTTTGTGGCTTCATCAAATTGTTACTGCGGAAGAGCGTCCAGAAAACAAACACACCCTGTGGCGGTCGGAGGAAGAATGGCTGATATTAACTTGATGTCGAACATTCTACACGTGAGAATGGTGAAGGGTCGTGTCAGCATTAAAGCTCCGTACATGGTCCTTCTTGGGGCTCGGGGCTGCCTTGGTCGTGCCTGGGCTTATCAATGTATCAGCGACAGGCTTTCCATTTCAGTGATCCAGCAACAGATGTATGGCAGGTGTGCACTCATTGCGTCATATCACAAGACTCATCGGAAACTCAGTATTTAGAGCCACGCACTCGTCGTGATCAATCATGCAAAAAGTATGTAAGTATTTTCTGAGATATGCGATCGTCTAGTGTTTATTTTAGAGAAGCCGCCACTGCCGCCGACGCGTCAATTTATAAGTTAAATTGATTCGACGTACAAGGCGCTGGAGCTTTGCCGTTTGACAATATTAATATCTATAGGTCGTATGTGTAAAAATATTCAATCTGCTGCGAAACGCGAATTCTTCCGCAATCGCGCGCCAATTCGGTAGAATATGAAACTGATGGTCAGAAATGAGGGTCAATGTTGCATACTACTTGCTGTTTGTTTGACTCACGGTAATGGCGCCATAATCGTTGAGAGACCAGCCAGAAGAGCGGTAGCGCCAACAGTCCCCAGTCTATTATACATTGCTCCCGCGAATAACGGAAATGCAGCGGCAAATGCTGACCGCAATGCACTATTACTTGCCATGGCAGAGGCAGCGATTGGGCGGTATGCGGTGACAAGGTACGTGAACGTTGATGTGAAAACAAAATATATCCCAGAGCCGAAAGGTACAGACGCGATGATTGGGGCAATCCAGTGGACTTGCGGATATGTAGTGAACGCGAGCCAGAACAAACCTGTAGACATGGTAAGCATCACGCGACTAAGAAAGACTAGTTACTGACCCACTGGCACGAGTATCGCTCCTACCTGACCCATAATAAGCCTCATCTCAGGAGGTGGATTACCGTTGTGTTTGGCAGTTTCACGGGCATATAGTCTAGAAATGAGAACCATTAATATCGATTTAATGCTGAACGCCGGAGAAAATGGGACCCCCCTGTTCCAGAGCGGTTGTGTTGAAATGGCTGAAAGCATCCCGAATCCAATCCCAATGAACGCTAGTCCAGTGTCTTGCATATTAAATCCATGAATATTTTCGAAAATAATGGGGAATGCTTGGAATGCCAGGTATAGGATTCCAAGAATAAGGGCATTCCTGGAATGATCAGGACTTACACAGTGTCAATAAGTTGTATTGTCCTTACCAGGAGTCTAAAAGCAGTGCCATTCGGTCGAATATAAGTAATTCTAGTAAAGATGCCACACCGTTACTTGCGATGGAGCGGAGATGATCCTTGATGACTTACGAAACGGTTTGTAGCAACTGACGAGGATAGCAGAAGTAAGAGTGCCTTCCCGTCTATCCAATGGAGCATAAAACTTTGCGTCTCCAGTCGACTTCCGCAGTCTGTCGAGCGAATTAATGTCTCGTGTAAAGATGAGAAGAAAAAGAGAACATCCACTCCTACCTTCTTGCCTTCTTCTTCAGGATCACTGGGACGTACGTCTCAGGAACAAACTAAATTCAATTTATAAGTCAATCCATCTCGCAAAAGAAATACAAAACGCACTAAAAGCAACATCAGAAACTCTACGAAAATCCAGCACAACTGCACTCGATACGTCCATTCCCAGTATAGGTGCTATCAGAAAAATGTCAAACGAGGATCAAGGATCATGCCAATGAGTCTGACCTGATTGATGAATCTACGTCATCACGTCATATCAGGAACAGTGCTGCCAAGGAGTATGAAAAATGTACCCAGAAATCACAGGGCCAGCCACTGGTCCGATAAATGGTGATCTTCAAGATGATCAGTCACTCCATAATATAATGTGGCTGTTAGCGTTGTTCGAGTAAACCTACATGGTATACACAGCCATCGGACTTGGCACATGATTCAGCAGTATATCGAACAGAACGCAAATCCAAGGGCCTACCTTGCAATACTCGAATTCGGAAACATATCGCTTACACTACCTCCAGCTACACTCAAAAAGGCTGATCCGCAGAATCCAGTGATAAGGCGAAAGACCAAGAAAACAGCTGTTGTTCTGTTGTAGATCCATCATCCATTCTGGTAACAAATGTACTCACCGATGTTGGGAGCGAACACCACGGGGAATGTGAAGATGAAGAATAACGCATAAGATATTTGGTATACAATATTTCGGCCTGCCCAACTCCTTGAGAGTATGCTTTTGGATAAAAATATTGGACCTACCATACACTTCGGACAATGGACCAACGAGGAGCGGTCCACTTCCGAGACCTACGACAAATAGACTAATTCCGAGAACGGTCACTTCTTGTGAGACATGGAATGTTTCAGCGACACCTTGTTCCGTGAACGCAGCCTGGAACACAATCAGTCTCAGCCAAAATGACATATAAAATGACTCGCAATCGAAGAGGTACATGTCACACATAGAGAGGCGGAACTGATGATCAGGACCGCGAGCCACCGTCTGAACGAGGACATGTTCTGCGGATTATCCTCCGGCTCAAGGAAGACGAGGTGTGGATCACATTCGACACTTTGTGAGGCAGACACTTTGGTCTCTGTGGTAGCGGCATCGTGGGGCTGGTCAAATGACCCTGATATCTTTGTCAACGTCGACATGGTACGCCACAAGCCCAAGGACTTTTAGACTATAAAGAAAAATGGAGGTCGATATTGTAAGCAGGTGCGAAGCGGATGACTGATATAGTTAACACCGAATGCCATTGGTGGAGTATGGTTGTAGCGGCGGCGGCCTCACACGAGGGCGGCATGAGCGTTTGAGCTGCCGTGAACCAATTGTGACTGATTGGACAAAGTCGCCGCCACAGCAAATGCATATGCGTCTACGATTGGTCTGCAACTGGCAATTGCAGCAAGTCTTCGAAACTGTGTGATGAATCTGTTCATCCGTGTGGTGTGGAAAGTCGAAATCACAGGCTCGTACAAATGATGTTAGAGCCTGGAGGCATCCTAAATTTGGAATGGATCATGCATATGAGTCAGTATATAAGTTGAAGTGTTTTTTATAGCCATGCGATAAACCGATACGAACATGCAAGAAGGCTCATGTTGCAGCTCACCGCTACGTTAACAGTGCCCTAGGCCTACTCCTATAGGCAGCCGATCAAAAGTTGATTCATAATACAATGAGAAAACGGCCCGACATTTGTACCTGAGAGAGCCATATCGTTCGTCATTGCAAATCGAGCAGCAGCTAGTGGGACCTGGTGGGACCTGGGTGGGTAAGCCAATTAATATTACTACACATTCCGGTGCAATCGGCACCCGGCAGTCACGCAAATGTCACACTAAGTCACAACATGGTTACATAGGCAGTGAGCTCGGCAGACTCTGCTCAAGTTCAGTTAGTATTCGGATAGCTGAATTAAGATCAAAATATATATCCAGCAGCGCACAAGTCGGCACTTCAATTGCAAGTGATGCGTGCCATTATTGTCAAAAACTCCGTCACGACACATTGGCAGGTGACATTTCAGCGTGACGGGGGAAAAAAATTCGAAAGGTGGCAGGCTGCAGACAAGGCGCCGGAGCTTGCTAGAGTGTAGCCTGTAGAAGCCACGTGCTGCACAGCCGCTGCACTTGTAATCCTACACTCGTACCTCGCTTCGGGGTAGAATTCCAATTTTCCTTCTCTCTCGGCAAGTCGGTCGGCTGCTCGTGTTTTTCACCCTCCGCGACAGGAGCAGCACACAAGCCTTGACACTTTATTTCGTCCTGCACGTTCAAAAAAACTATCATTGAGGAATATAGACATGGAACCAAAGTATGTACATTTTTGTTCAAAGGATGGGATTGGTGAGGAAGATCAATTACAATACGATGTCAATGTCAACCTAAGCGAATAAATCTGTCGGGACAACGAGTCACAAGTCCCTGCAGCAAGTCCCCAACTCTGGTCTTGCTCGAATTTGAGGTGTCCAGTCATGAATAAACCAGGCGCTGCATATTGTTGTAACAGCGGTAAATCTGGCACGAGTAACTAACTAACACAATTTTTGAATCACCCGGGTTCCCAGATTAACACAATGCTTTGATCAAGAAAATATGCCCCATCAGTAAAAGCTCGAACAAGTCCTAGGAGGTTATAAAATACCTAGTAGATTTTACAGTAAACAGGCTGGTACCAAAAATGAGAGACAAGGAGTGTGCTGGAAGTTATGGTTATGTCAATAAATCATGAGCATATCAAACAGAAGCGCCATTAGCGAGAATCGGTAGACGGTAGAGTTGAAACTTATTATTCATGGTAAGGCTCATAGCAAGTGACAAGAACAGCTGCGGCAAGGTTTACTTATTGTCTGTCAATTAGAGCGTAGAACTTGGGGCTTCAGGACTTCCGTAGTCTGAGGGTACATGGCATATCAGCATAGTTCAACATCGCCCCGGCACACGTTGCTTTCCGTCCCAGAATAACGAAGACGCAAGTCTCCGGCACGAACTAGACGGTGACAATTAAATCGACCACAAAGAAGCCTGGTCTGCTCACCGGGGCTCGCATGAAAAAAATCTAATAAACCGGGTACAGCCGTATGTGATACCCGACTATATAATTAGTGATCATTTTTGTGGGGTAAAGAGACCGACTTGGTCGATGGCAGATGCGACCTGGAAAATGGAAAATAGAAACACGTGCGGTCTTGGTAAACATATAAGCCGGCATTCAGCGGGCCACTTATGGGTTTGGTGAATGGCGGGCCGCGGCCTGCCTTGGACGTTCCTGGCCGCTGAAATGATACCCGACATCTCACATGGTGCAAACCGCCATGGGGTTGCATCAACTCGCATGTAGCCGAAAAGTTTACATCGATAACCGGGAACTCACTTGCCCAACCGAGGTGAAAGATAAGTCACCTCCTCCAAAAGCCGACTGGCAGAAGCCAGTTATAAGCCGGAATCAAAACGTCAAAAGTAAAGCGCGTAGGAGATCGACTCCTTACATCATCAGTATCAATTCAAATAAAGGATTGTTACTCATCATATGCTACGGATCCCAAATAGTCATGAACCGACTGGTCACAAGATTAGTGTTTGGGCAGAACTTTGAACACGACCCTCACAGATATTATGAGCGAGGTCAATGACAATGCGCGTGACTGTACATACAACGGCATTCACAGGTGACACCAAGTGAAGTAGAGCTTAGAATCGCAATGTCAAGTATCCAGTGTGGATTTGTTTTCAGGGTCTAGGACCTTGTGAGTTATGAATGATAGCAGTCATGCTATGGTAGCCAAATGGGGGGATGTTGCTAGACAATGATAATGGGCACGAGCGTTCTGCGCTGGGTCAGCGGTACTCGACCGCATTCTGACAAATGCATAGGAAACTATATTTGGAGCAAGATGCCGGCCTGCATTGACGCCAGGATGCCAATCCGAAACCTTTACGTTAACACTTAGCAAGTACTCGCCCATGAGCGCTGAGCGCTGAGCACTAGGCGACGTGATTAGCGGAGTGTGCCTCAGAATAACCCAATGACTGGTTAGGCTATTCCAAATTGAGACAATAATGCTCTTACTTACTGTTAACTGAAGCCGTCTCGGATTGTATAGCTCTTCTTGATGTCGAGACAGGCTTTTAAACTCTGATTGAGAAGCACACGAATGGAGCGCTCGTCACAGTTGAAAGTGGGAAAGAACAATTTGGCTGGTGTTCGCGGATCATTGCAAAAAGCCGTTAATGGAGTGCCACGAAATGTCGTCACATAAAGTAGTTCACGGACAAGAAGTCATGATACCATGTTGAATTGTGGGTGTCAGGTGAATTGGTCGGCCTGTGACCAAAACATGAGTGCCCGATAAAAACAGCATATTGGAGCATATCATCCTCAAGCTTAAGCACTTAAGCTACTACTCGGACGAAGTTGCAGCTGATCTGAGGCCTTGAGGTCGCAATATGTAGGAGATCGACTTATCGAGCAAATAATAACTCGATGGCTGATGGCCTGGAATTAAATCGCCGATCCAAAATATAGCCTGACGAGCAAAGTTCAGTTTAGCTCGGTGTCCAAATCGGTTTTAGAGCGTTTCACCTCTCGCTGCTTGACAGTTCTAGTGCTGCAGGCGGATCATGATTCTATTCCATCCTTGCGGCCAGCAGATGCAGTGGCCTAGGCTTTTGACAGGTAGAAGGGCCAAGCCCGCGATTTGTGCGCACGACTTTTTCACCCTCCACGAGATGTTCAAGTTATGTGTCTTGTGACTCTCAGCCGAGTCAGTATCATCACGTCCCTTGGAACACAATTTAATGGTGCCATTCCGCAGTTCAGTAAACGCCGTTGCGTGGATGAGAAATCTGATACCCCTTTTCATATGGTCAATTTGGGGCCTGTAAAAATATGCGTGAGTTGGTCACCAGCTGCACTCGACCGTGTGTCGCATATTTTGGGTAAGTAACTCCCGTCGGGGCCTAGTACGAGTCGACGACCCTCTTTCGCTTGCGCCACATCCGACGAACGCTGGCAAGCCCAAGTTTACGTTGACGCTCGAGGCTTTCCTGAACAGTGAATAATTGGACAGCGCTGAATTAGAATTTTGCGTGATTCAGGAAACGGAACGTTCCTTGAACTATTCTAAAAGGACTCGGGAAGCTGCATTTTGACTTTCAGATTAGTTATCTGCCATCATGATTAAGCTTACCTTGCCGCGGTTTGACGTCCTTGACAGCCTTTAGGGTTGCCTAGATGGTTTAAACATTACTTTTGCAATCAATTTACCGGTCAACAAAACTACCCTTCGCTACTCCTGTTGTCAGAGCGTTTCGCCGGTTAGTACCCACTTCTTGGTAAATGGAAACCGTCCTATTTCTGATAGATGGTATCCACGTTGATCCCGCTATCTAGTTTGGTTCCCGTTGTGAATTATAGCCGGCTTCAGAATCTTAGTGTTTGCCACCCTCATAATTCTAATGGTTACACACTAAATGCCCTGAGCAGTAGCGTGGTGTCCGCCTTACAACGAGACATTCAGTCAAGTTGTAATTACAACTCTAGACAGGTATGCTAAAACTTCCAGCACTCGATGCTGTTAGATGCTCTGTCAAAAGGAAATTCCCCCCCCCAAATTTCGACGTCCCTGGCACTTTCCCCCGATATTCGACCATAGATTGCCTATCGCTTCCTGAGGAACCGCCGTATCGCTCACGCGTCCACCTTCCAGTTCTTCTTTGCAACTCTGCCGCTATCCGATTAGCGGACGATATGCGGGGGAGTTATGTGACACCGACCTGCATAGCTTGGCTGATATCCGCATCGATGACTGCCAAAACATCGGCCCATTGCGCCATCCTCTTCCCATCTTAAGCCAACAGTTGCTTTTACAATAGAAGAAAGGATGCCCAAACTCGCGAAACCCATTCCAGCTCCATATAGAGAACGAGCGCGGGCGAGGGCATTATCTAGTTCTTGTGTGGGAATAGCATGGATACCATTGTGACTAGTCGTGAATAAAACCATTTGTCGTCGCTATACGTCTAGCACTGGTCTGACGGAGGCGCGATCGTGCTGCGGCTGTAAATGCAGCTGCAAGACTGGGGGTCCAGTTGCAAGAGATTTCGAGTGATCGCGCGCAAGCTGTTTGGGAGATAGCATGGTCAGCGCTCTGACGTGGCAGCGGAAATGACAGGCACTTGCTCATCTATCGTAGCATTTGCAATCAATGTGTCCACCTGTGAGAGTAAAATGCGTATGCCGTTTAGGTGGGATTTTACGGTGTCTTACCATCAAGTTACTACAACAATGCATCAGTAAATGGACAGGCATGCTAAGGGGTAAGACGGCAACTTACACATGCCCCAGTGTTTTGGCAGTCTCGGTGTGCGTATGGACAGGTGCGACTTCGGGAGCGGGCATTGGAACAGGATGAGCGCTGGTGATTGTAATTGTGAGGGAGGACACGAGTTGTCGGACAGCTGGATCCGAACTTATTTAACGCTTGCGGTGCATATTCTCGGGCATCAGCCAGTTGGAAGTGTCATCATATTAGAAGCCAGGACTGTTCCGCAACTATTTCGAGGCAAGTCAGATCATCACTGATGAGCACAGGGCTGAGCAAAACCTTTCCGTACGGTACGTACAATCGTGGACGTCTGTGACAGCGGTCACCTGTTAATTGCCGTGATGATTTGGAAATGAATGCTAAATGCGTTTTTTCATTTTTCCTCTATGTTAAGTCATCATTTCTGTGTCACAGAGCCGGACTAATCCAATGTTAACATGTGTCTGGATGATTTCTACTTGTCGCCTTGGTCCGTGGATTGGAACGGAGTTTGATAATGAAACATTATAATGCCACATTTTTATTGCCTTGTTCCCCTATCCTGCTCCTAACTATGCCCAGAACAAGACCGCAACCCAAAGAGACATTCCCTCTCGGTCCTTTCACTGTCCCTCGAGTATGGGTAGGCCTTTGGCAGCTATCAAGTAACGCTTGGGGAAGCGCTTCGGCAGCAAAGATCCGTCAAGCAATGGCTAGACACATCGAAATGGGTTACAATGCCTTCGGTGAGTCGCGAATATCAGGTCATGTGTGATTCCCTGCAATCGTGAACGCCATTTTTGGTAGATATGGTACGCAATCCGCATTCCTTGATAGGTCATTCAAATAAAACTGACTTCGCCGGTATCGGCGTATAGGGTATGTTCGAATCTGATTGAATTTTGCATGAGCTGAGCAAGATCTCGTAGCCGATCATTATGGAAGCGCGGAAATACTCTACGTAAGTTATGTTCCTCAGTTTTACCCAGGTCACGCATCAAACCGAGCTGGCATTTTCAGGGGCAATTCAAAGAATCACTACCCAGCCAGGCAGGAGTTGTCGGGGCTACGAAGTGGTGTGTATTCCGACAAACAGAATCGTCGCGTTCTGTGGTGGAGAACGCGGTTCGGGAGCGTATGACACGCATGCGCACGACCACTGTGGACTTGTTGCAGGTGGGTGAGGGTTCGATATCCTTTTGATAACATCGTAACCCTGGCCTTCCGTAGTTTCACTGGCAAGATTACTCCGACAAAGGATATCTCACCGCCCTCCAAATTCTTCAAGACCTTCAGAATGAAGGGCTCATCAGCGCGGTCGGCCTGTGCAATTTTGATGCCATACGAACAGATGAGATATGTACACAATTGGGGCCTGGTTTCATCGTTTCAAATCAAGTTCAGGTCAGGATTCTAAACCAATGCTTCATTATAGTTCTCACCATCATCTAGTTCTCCTTAATTGACACTCGACCCCTGCACGGGATGGCAGATGTATGTGAACGGCACAATGTGAAATTATTAACATATGGCACGCTGGTACGTGTATCGCTTTTCCTCGCCCTGATCTCGGATCACTACACAGTGCTTGGCAGTGCGGTGGATTTTTGGCAGATCAGTGGTTAAATCAGCCGGAACCAGACCTTTATTCCGGTGTTTTGACGCCATCTCAGCGCAAGGTACGAGTCTCCTGTTCCGTGTAGGTCGCCTAGTGCATACGGCAAGGTCTCATAACCGTCCACAGTATCTCGATATGATTTTGAAGGCCTGGGGAAACTGGACACTTTTCCAGTCCCTCTTGGCAGTGCTGCGTGATATCGGCGATCGTCATGGAGGGCTAAGCATTGCAAACATAGCCACGCGATGGGTCCTTGATCACTCTTTTGTCGGAGCTGTAATCATTGGTAGGGACACTCATCTGTCTTCGAAGCGGAGATTTATTTTGGTTTTTGCAGGCGCCCGTTTGGGAGTTTCTGAGCACATTGATGACAATGACCGTGTTTTTGGTTTCAGGTTGACTGACGAGGACAATCGTGTCATTGAAGCAGTACAAGCTCGGTCCAACGGCCGCCGGATGATCACCTTGATAGGGGACTGTGGGGCCGAATATCGTTAACATGGCTGTACCCTATCATTTTTCTGTACAGCTATTCATCTTGTGATTGTGTGGTGTATCTTTGATGAGAACTCGAAAATTAGATCTGTGTGCATATCTTCAGGATCAAATCATTAACGTGCCAGAGATAATATACTATTTTCAGAACGAGGATCTGCATTGTAGGGTCCGAAGGTTTGATGTTATACCCAGCCTCCAGCCGAGGTTCTTCCATGTGATTTTACGATCCACATCACATCAACCCTTTGATTCCATCGCTGTAAACCCAGCATCACGAGCCACATCGGTTCTGTACGCCGTCTTTGCTGTGTTTGTTTAGCATGTAAGATCCGGGACTCGTGGAACTTCATCCCGTACTCTGTAGGCTTCGGAGCTTACTTTTTTTCCTTGCATAGCAATGATCTCAATGAATTTTATATTTGTGAGTACCGGCTGCTAGGGGCGATGCAAATGAATGATATACAGTGACGGGGGATATTGTTTCACGAGCATTAAGGTGAAAATCTAGTAATGCAATGTGAGGAACGACAGAGTTCACCGATCAGAGCCACAGGTGTAACGAGGGTGAATTATAGTTTGCTCATTGAATCGGCATGTTTGGAAATCATGGTTGATGACAATCTTTGAATCGGCTGGAGCTTCCTTTTTACATCACGCAAAATTGCAGTCTTGGGTTGCCAGTCTCGGAAAGCATCTCGCAGACGAATAAAATCATCTGAAAAGAGCTCGGCGACTCTATCATCAGCGATGAGGTCACGGAGAGCCCAGGGAATCTAGGGGAAATTTTTCATTGTGAGAAAGAGATATGACAGGCAGTAGCAAACCTCGTAATCGTTCTGTTCCGTTCGCGCATCAAACGGCTCCATTGTAAGCTCAACTTGTGAGTGTTGTCCAGAGTCGGATAGGAAAAGGTAGTTGATTGCGAATCTGTTTGCAGGGTCAATCACATTCATTGGTAGAAGAATAATACTCACGAATATGTGGCAGTTTCCTCGTATGCGGTCGAATGTCCAACCCCATTCAGCGATCCAGCGGTTGACTCCGACAAATGCGCAAGTAGTCCACCGTCTGATAGCCCTGCATTTCGAATACGTAGCAGGAGAACGAGGAGATTGGACAGGAAATCTGAAGAACTAAAAAAAATTGCGACGTGAGCCGAACTTGCGTGAAATGAGTGACATGTTTGACACGCACTGGTATGCATCTCCATCAATGTAAAGCGCACGCAAAATTAAGGGATGCGTCACTGAAGTGAACAGCCCGGAGTACAGCCCTACTACTTGATCATTCAAGGACGCAATATACACCATCTTGACCTGTTGAAGATGATGGCGTTAATCTGAAGACTAATCAGCCATGGGCATAGTACATACTCCATTATCTAGGACGTTTTTCAACGCATTTACATAGTCTCTTGAAATCTGACTGTCGGTATTCTGGTGGATAACGCAATCACCTAACAACGTCCCACTTTATGCAACTTACTTACCTGAAATTCGAACAGCTCCCGGGCAGCAATCGACTCGAAGTACTAGGTAATTCGGTATAAACTTGGGTGCCCAACGGGATTGCATGACTTACCTGGATATAAGGTAGGACTAATGAGCTCGTACTCAGATATCTCAGTGGCCCAAGATGAATTCCACACAGGGCCAGACAACACACCCTTTGCGGAGGGCGTGTGATATTGTCACCAGAAGCAACAGCAATTGCGCTGGGAGTCAAGTCACGTGGTGCCGTTCGAATGTGCCCGTCGGTGATGAGGCGATCCAATATGTGAGTCGAAACAATCGATCCCTGGGAATGCGTGGCAAAAAAAATTACATCGGCATTCTGGAGGTCATCCATCCATTCGTTATTCCCGATCAAGTTCTGATATAACCTGTTTTCACGAGGTGGTCGTGTGAGCATCAAAGAGATCTTGTTGAGGAAAGTTGTCTAGAACGCACTTATCGACTCGGCGGCTGATAGTGCCCTCGCCTTCGAGGGGTATCTTGGTAATTTTTGATAGCTTCACGTCGTGCTTGTCCTGGAATTCTTCCAACGCCTGAACAGCCATGTTCACAAATTTTGAACTTGTCCCGGTGGGCTGCATAACGATCAGTCAAACTGTGATACACAACACACGACCATGTACTAACCTCACCGATAACCGTCCGCATGACAGCGCCTTTGGAGGCTGCGTATGAGTACTATGTTTCTTCCTATGAAAAGAACGCACCAGGGAACCACCCATGCACACCAATCACAACTACCCTTTGACATCCTCGCAGCACGTCTTGTTGTTGTCCTCCGATCACATCCCACGAACGTGGGAGCGCCTGTTCATAGGGCTCCAATAGCCGCTCCCCAGACTTTCCCTTGCCTTTCTTGTGTGAGGCAGTCTCATCACGCGCAAAGAACACTTCGCTGACATATTGGAATGTCTTAGAAAGAGCAGACGGAGGCTCGGCAGGCACGTGTGCACGAGGATGCATGTGGAAAGTATCGTCCCATGTGGGCAAGACCAAGTTCGGTGGAGGAGGGGTTGTAGGTGTCTTTACCCCTGACTTCTTCGAAGGCGTCGGAGATGGTGGACACTTGTTAGCGCCAAGCCGGATGGAGTTTGAAGAATTGGCCGAGCCAGTAGTAGGAGTAGATTTGTCTTCGGGTTTCTTCTGAGCTGGAGATGGCGAGGAAGGAGAAATATGTGGCTCACCCGTCGAACCCGGAGATGGGGTATTGACATCCTTGCTCAACGGAGCAGAACAGGTGGTTGATGGAGGGCTAGCGGTCGGACTAGCTTCATCCTCGTCCAAATCCATAACTTCCATTTCTTCATTGTGACTTTCATTCGTAATGCTCTTCATCGCCATTGCACGAGCAGAAAAAAAGGAGATCCAGCCCGATCTGTTATTGGTAATTGTAGATGATATCGGATTTGCTTCGCTAGTAGGAGGTTGTGGATCCGGCGAAGGGGGAACGGCGGTAGCCATCTGGTTCAAGGGTTCGTCGTTTTGGCTAAGCTCCGACTGCTTCCCTTCTCCATCGGAGACAACTTGAGTACCCGGAGGAGAGCCTGTGAGTAGCACAGGAGTAGACGAGCCTTGGTACCACGACCACGGGGAATACCATGCAGAGCCTTGCGATCCTGATGCGTCGGTGGACAGCACGGAAGGAGCCTTCTGCGATGCGATCTGCTCCTCGGTGCTATTTTCCGACTTTTGAGGAACAAAGGTCGAGTCGACAGTTGGCTGTGCCGCCGTCTCACTGACCGGCGGCGGCAGTGCATCGGAAACAACCGATGAGATGGTTGGAGCGTTTGGAACTGGTTCTTTTTGTATGTGATTCTCAGACGCTTGATCGTTACTCCATCCAAGATACGTCCACCATGTGCTTGTCTGCTCGTTAGTAACCTCAGTGACACCTGCGGCACCCTTGCGAACCATCTCCTCAGGCTGAGCTATAGTACCTGCTGCGATATTCACCTCGGTTATCTCTGCGACCGGAGCAGAAGGGCTCGCTGTAGCAAACGGTATGGATTCTAACAGACAATGTGTTTAGTTACGCGCTAATTGTGCGTGGAAGGCCGTGACGAACCTTGCGTAGTGAATTGTTGCCTGCGAGACGGAGATGACTCTGCTGGAAGAGTCATAGTTCTAATATCATCACGCTGAGCTGCAGCGACGGTCTGTTCAAGAGGAAGCTTTGGTCGTCCGAGTAAAGGGATGCTCAGTGTAAACCGACTGGTAGAGTGATTGAGTGTCAAAGTAGACTGTGAAGTATCACTGCTTCGCAGGGCAGCGGACGGAGCCGCTGGAGACAGCTTAACGGGCGAAGGTTTAGGCACATCCTCATCCAGCGGGGAGAGTACGGAGATGGTGCTGGGTCGAGAGTGATGGTCTGCTGGCGACGAAGAAACTTGATATGATGCCGAACGAGAAGCAGTCACTTGATCGTCTGAACGTGACTTTGTAGGTATATCCTGTGGCAAGGATGAGGATGGAGTGCTTTGCCCAGCATCTCCAGTTATATTGAGAATAGGTAGTTGATGTGGGACTGAAGAGACGGTAAGGATGTCTGAATGTAGAGGTTCCGATGATATCGATGATCCCTTCGCGGACGCTTGCACCGAGCTTGGGGGTCGGGTCGTCTCGACGCCAGATTCAGGTGATTGTCCGCCTTTTGCTCGGGTCCACGAGGCGAACCAAGACTTATGAGATGGAGTTGTGACGGAAGTATCGCGGAGAGGGATAGAATCAGAGGGAGCAGGTGCTGTTAGATTTATGGAGGTTACAGCTGCACCTGGCTGTACGGTCGTCATGTCGCTCTCGTTAGGCGGTTCTAGCGTAGGAATAGAATGTGAACCTGAAAATAATATTACACATTCAAAAGTGAGACAGCATGAAGATATGAAAGGGTACCTTCTGCTGCAAACTGCGAGATACATTGATCATGAGTAGTCGGCACTTCAAGTTGCCCTACTTCGTGAGCATTGGTAATAGGCTGGTTAGAAGGAGCAGGGGCTGGCACGTCTTCTGAAGATTGTTCTGACTGAGCCTTTGACATCGAACTTAAGGTAGAACTGGGATTAGCTTTACGCAGGATCTGAGGTAGCTTCTCGGCTGCGGTTTGGGACGACGAAACCAGCAGTGGTTCTCCGAAAACCAGAGATATGGAAGGAATTGAGGATTTCTTGGTAACGATCATACGGTTCCAGCGAGGGTGATGAGGACGAGAGTTCATGCGAGAACCAATGGATTAATACTGTGGCGAGTCACTGAAACATCGAACAACGATCGTGGCAAGTGTGCAGCGTTAACTAGCAGAGTAACACCAGACACGCACTCTAAGAGCAGCTTTCCTATTTTAGCGATCAATGTAAGCAACACGTGTCGTGTCACGTGATTAAGCCACGTGTCCGCTTGCCTCTGCAGTTGAAAACTGCTCGTGCATTTTTGAAGGAAACAGCCGCCACAAGATTATCATTCGGGTGATCGATATAATAATGAAACTTGGGGTCACCTATGGAAGATAGTAGCTCCAATTGATGTACAACATGATATGCAAACGTCTCTACGAGTCCTTACTGGTTACTGACCTTACTTGAAGAACATAGGGTCATCCGGCGACTTCATCACTCTATTGACCGGTTTGGAAAGTACCATACGTACAGCTCCTGGTAATCTTATGATGGTGATATATCATGAGGGACTTGTCCATAAACCGCCTGCTCCAGAATGGAGACCCTTCATAAGTACATCAAGAGATCGTTTACCACAACACGGATGTCATAAAAAATATGGACCGACTGAGACTCTTAAATGCACCGAGCAGGAAGATCTCAGACAAAGAGCACGATCATGGTTCCATACCATCAATGAACCTCTTTCTATCCTGAATGCTGAGCTGTACGTAGCCATCCTCTACATATGGCACATGATATCTGTTCCATCACCAAGTTAAATGCCCACTCGTCCGTGGTGTACGAATCCAAACGATCAGCTACCATTACTCTTTTCAACTCTCCCATTCTTTTCTGCAACCACAAACTGAAGTTACTGAACTCTGGATCACATGAACCCCGTTCCGTTCTTATCGATGCTACTTACAGTCTGGGACTAGAGGTTTGCGGAGACGCATTTGTGCAATTGGGGAGAAGAAATGCTTAATAGCAAGCCACAGCACATCAATTGGGTTAAGTCTGGCACAAGAATCGGAGCATGGCTGAATTTCAACTCCAGCTTGCCGGATAATGGGGCAAGATAATTTTCCCAGGTGAATCGAAGCATCGATCCTCACCAAACAGTGGGCTGCTAGGTACAAGACGGTTATGATCGGAGTTGATTGCGTTGGCGGCATCAGTATGCTGATGGTCAACGACCTACCAAACTTGATAAGTTCAGTGATGCATGTGCGAATAAGAACAACCACGTTGTTGCTCTGTCAATTGAAGGAGTACCAACGACTGTCTCGGCCAGATCTTGATCTACTGATAGACGGAGCTGTTTGTAGAAATATCGTTGATCTTGTTCGAGTGCCGTGAACGTTCCACTTCGTGCTGTGCTTGTTGTGACAGCCTGCGAAATGGGAGACGGGGAATGATCAATGAGGTCCTTGCTGCGGGAGTGCCATGTGGAGTGTTGTAAGCCGGACCTATTGGAGCGGCCGGGTGGATAACTTGTTTCGACAGGGACACGCGGTCAAACATGCACATGTGTTATGAGGTGATGCACATTCATGACCGTGACTGGCATCATTAAAAAACCCGTGCATCAATCCTGCACGTTCTGGTCGCAACTGCAACTGTGATTACGGATGGAATAGAGACAAATACGACAGCGTGCGTACATGTTACGCCACAATCATCCTCTATGCCACTAGGACTTGATA